>QNTS01003731.1:11442-47995 GCA_003317085.1 Hucho hucho | reverse complement strand
TATCTATCCATCTATCTATCTATCTATCTATCTATCTATCTATCTATCTATCTATCTATCTATCTATCTATCTATCTATCGTATCTTAGTATCTATCTACACTATCTCAGTGTCTATCTACAGTATATATTTATAGTATCTATCAACAGTAATTATCTATCTATCTATCTATCTATCTATCTATCTATCTATCTATCTATCTATCTATCTATCTATCTATCTATCTATCTATCTATCTATAGTATCTTATTATCTATCTACAGTACCATAGTATCAATCTACAGTATCTATCTATAGTATCTATCTACAATATCTCAGTAAATATCTACAGTATCTATCTGCAGTATCTATCTACAGTATATTAGTATCCATCTACAGTATCTTAGTATCTATCTACAGTATCTATCTACAGTATATATTTATAGTATCTATCTACATTATCTATCAACAGTAACTATCTATTTTATCTATCTATCTATAGTATCTATCTACACTATCTATCTACAGTATATATTTATAGTATCTATCTACAGTATATATTTATAGTATCAATCTACAGTATCTATCTACAGTATATATTTATAGTATCTATCTACAGTATCTATCTACAGTATCTATCAACAGTAACTATCTATCTATCGTATCTTATTATCTATCTACAGTATCTTATTATCTATCTACAGTACCATAGTTTTTATCTACAGTACCATAGTATCAATCTACAGTATCTATCTATAGTATCTATCTACAATATCTCAGTATCTATCTGCAGTATATCTACAATATCTGCAGTATCTATCTACAGTATATTAGTATCCATCTACAGTATCTATCTACATTATCTATCTACAGTATCTATCAACAGTAACTATCTATGTTATCTATCTATCCATCTATCTATAGTATCTTAGTATCTATCTACAGTATATATTTATAGTATCTATCTACAGTAACTATCTATCTATCTACACTCTCAGTATCTATCTACAGTATCTATCTACAGTATATATTTATAGTATCTATCTACATTATCTATCAACAGTAACTATCTATTTTATCTATCTGTCTACAGTATCTATCTACAGTATATATTTATAGTATCTATCTACAGTATGTATAGTATCTATCTACAATATCTATCTACAGTATATATTTATAGTATCTATCTACAGTATATATTTATAGTATCTATCTACAGTTTATTTATAGTATCTCTCTACAGTATCTATCAACAGTAACTATTTTATATATCTATAGTATCTTAGTATCTATCTACAGTATCTATCAACAGTATATATTTATAGTATCTATCTATCTATCTATCTATCTATCTATCTATCTACAGTATCTTAGTATCTATCTACAGTATCTTAGTATCTATCTACAGTACCATAGTATCAATCTACAGTATCTATTTTAGTATCTATCTACAATATCTCAGTATCTATCTACAGTATCTCAGTATATATCTGCAGTATCTATCTACAATACCTTAGATGCTAAGATACTGTAGATAGATACTAAGGTAATATCTACAGTATCTCAGTATCTATCTACAGTATCTTAGTATCTATCTTCAGTATCTCTATAGATCTATACTACATACATACATACATACATACATACATACATACATACATACATACATACATACATACATACACAAAAGCATGTGGCTAAATGGAAGCAAGTCCCCGCAGCAATGTTCCATAGCAGCAAAGAGGGGGATGTTCGACGAGCACGTGTCCACATACGCTACACAACCAAAAGTGTCTATTAACAAGGCTAAACCACTTACTTTGTAATCGCTGCTCTTGTGACTCTAGAAAACAAGGAAAGCGATAACATCATGTCATCATGCACCCCATTATTCATTTGGATTCAACATCTGAGAAGAGGTAAGCGAAGGTTTTAACTTGGCTGGCACAATGTCAGTCATTCTTCACACTAACTGAGCTCTAGTAATAATTAAAGGATTTAAGGAGTCAGTGTCCTACCCATGTCGTCGTTGTTTGATATTGTTGACGATGTTAATGATGATGGTGGTGGTGTTGTTGATGATGACGTTTTGGGTAGAATCGATGATGTTTCTAAAACAAATGTCAGAAAAAAAAAATTGAATTCAAATTTTGAATAAAGAAGGTACATCATTGTATGACAAAATAGAGAGAGATGCTTACTGTAATTTATGGTGGGTAACGTGGTTGTATACATTGTTGGGGGATTTGTATCTAAAAAGATGTAAAGAACAAGGTATGTATACTGAACAAAAACATAAACGCAACAATTACATTGATTTTAAATGAGTTACAGTTCATATGAGGAAATCAGTCAATTGAAATACATTTGTTAGGCCCTAATCTATAGATTTCACGACTGGTCGTCATGGTATTTTTATGCATTCTAATTGCCATTGAAAAATGTAATTGTGTTCATTGTCCATAGCTTATGACGCCATACACGTGTCTGCGGTTGTGAAGCCGGTTGGACGTACTGTCAAATTCTCTAAAACGACATTATGGTTGAGAAATGAACATTCAATTCTCTGGCAACAGCTCTGGTGGACTCAGCAGGCCAACTGCACGCTCCCTCAACTTGAGACATCTGTGGCGTTGAGTTGTATGACAAAACTGCACATTCTATTTCAGCTCATGAAACATGGGACCAACACGTTACATGTTGCGTTTATATTTTTGTTCAGTGTAGTTATTCACTAATCATTGACGTCATTGAGACTGAGATCAGACTTAGCAATTGACATCCACACACACACACCCCAATGTCCACAGATTCCACACCCATTGCTTCCATACACACACACACAGCAGCTACACACACACACAATGACAGTACACACACATAGTAGCGGGCCTTCTAGCCACAGAAGCAGTGAAGAATTCCCAGCCCAGCCAACAGAATAATATGAGTATGCCATGATGGTTAACAATACAGTCCTTTGATCATGTTTGACCCCTGGTCGTCACACACACACACACACACACACACACACACACTCCAATGTCCAAAGATTCCACACCCATTGCTTCCATACACACACACACACACACAGCGGCTACACACACCCAATGACAGTACACACACATAGTGGCGGGCCTTCTAGCCACGAAAGCAGTGAAAAATTCCCAGCCCAGCCAAGAAAATACTGTAACTAACCAGCGAGAGAAAGAGAGAGCAGGCCACAGAGAGAGATGGCCCCTGGTCATCATGGAAAGGGCCGTCCAGACAGACTAACACTGCCAAATAATGTTTGCGAGTCGCAAAAAGTTCAATTAACATAACACGAGATGAATTAAATGTAAAAGCTTTTGAAAATAAAAAGGGTAAGGGTAAAAAAAAAAATCCAATAACCTTTGAACGGATCATTTTTGATCGGACACCCTTCTGTCTGCTTGTCCGACCTCGGAAACAACGTTTCATCTTTGAAATGCAAAAGTCGTTGACCGATGTCGGTTCAATTATTTGAATTCCATTCCATTTTTTTCTTTCTGTGAGCATGATGCTCAGTTTCTGTAGAGATAAATCAGATCAAGCCCAGACTGTGCGACGTAGTAATGAGTTGTAGTTTCCAACAGGCCAATATTCTACATAGCGCAGAAAACGTGGTAATTAATTACAAACTGAGACGGAGAGAAGAAAGAACGCCCGAGAGGGATAGGAAGCAGTTGCTACCTGAAAATACATGACCTGATTGATAGTTGGTACTCAGCAATCATAAAAGTCTGCCTTATTTCCTTTAAAGAACTATTCAAATTGGGATTTTATCAGACAGCATAGGCAGCAGCTCTACAGTGATAAGATTATGATTGAAATAAAATAATTTTATTAAACTAATGTGAATAAATGATGGTTAATAAGTGATAAGCAATAATGGGCCATCACCATCATCATGTGACTTTTATTAATCGTTTTATTTGTGTTGTTACAGCATTCAACCCACATAACGCATGTGCATTTAATGTCTAAAAATAAAATAGAAACCCCAAAAACGTGATTCTTTTTTAATAATTGAACTGAAACCGACCTCAAAAAGCCATAATCACTGGGCGCAGCGGTCTAAGGCACTGCATCGCCGCGGTGTCAATACAGACCCTGGTTCGATCACAGGCTGTGTCACAGCCGGACGCGACCGGGAGACCCATGAGGCGGCGCACAATTGGCCCAGCGTCGTTAGGGGAGGGTTTGGCCGGCCGGGATGTCCTTGTCCCATCGCGTTCTAGTGACTCCTGTGGCGGGCCGGGCGAATGCACGCTGACACGGTCGGCAGTTGTACGGTGTGTTTCATCCGGCACATTGGTGCGGCTGGCTTTTGGGTTAAGCGAGCAGTGTGTCAAGAAGCAGTGCGGCTTGGTAGGTTCCTGTTTCATGGGACGCATGGCTCTCGACCTTCACCTCTCCCGAGTCCGTACGGGAGTTGCAGCAAAGGGACAAGACTGTATTGGATATCACGAAATTGGGGGTCAAAAGTAAAAAAAAAAAAGCACTAATCGCTCAGCACTAATTGTTGATAAGCAACTGCTTATAGGGTAAAGGTTACATCTAGGGTTCATTGAAATGTTATTGATCGTCTATAGAGCATCTATAGATGGACAATCCAAATAAAGTGTTACCACACACTTACCAAGTGTAGTTGCTTTTTGGCATGTCACTGCATCAACTAGAGAGGAAAAGAGAGAAGTGAAGAACACTACTAGTTATTGTTAATAAGCATATTTCCCACACATATGTACAGAAGGCACACACACGTACATACTACGTACGCACGCACACACATTTAACCGGTGTAGTTGCTTTTGGCCATCTATCTGCATCACATAGAGAAAGCTTTAAACCATCCTACTAGTTATTTTTAATAAGCATATTTCACACACACACACACACACACACACACACACACACACAAATGCTTACCAAAAACATCAGCACATTCTGTAAAATAAACAGGGCATATAGTAAGAAATGGAGATGCGTTGACAATATACAACATACAGTACCTTCCGAAAGTATTCAGACCCCTCGACTTTTTCCACATTTTGTTAGGTTAACATCCCCACAGCATGGTGCTGCCACCACCATGCTTTACCGTAGGGATGATGCCAGGTTTCCTCCAGACGTGACGCTTGGCATTCAGGCCAAAGAGTTGGTTTCTTGGTTTCATCAGACCAGAGAATCTTGTTTCTCATGGTCTGAGAGTCTTTTGGCAAACTCCAAGTGGGCTGTCATGTGCCTTTTACTGAGGAGTGGCTTCCATCTGGCCACTCTACCATAAAGGCCTAATTGGTGGAGTGCTGCAGAGATGGTTGTCCTTCTGGAAGGTTCTCCCATCTCCATAGAGGAACTCTAGAGCTCTGTCAGAATGGCTATCGGGTTCTTGGTCACCTCGCTTCTTCCATTTAAGAATGATGGAGGCCACTGTGTTCTTTGAGACCTTCAATGCTGCAGAAATGTTTTGGTACCCTTCCCCAGATCTGTGCCTCGACACAATCCTGTCTCTGAGCTCTACGGACAATTCCAACAACCTCATGGCTTGGTTTTTGCTCTGACATGCACTGTCAACTGTGGGACCATTTATAGACAGATGTGTGCCTTTCCAAATCATGTCCAATCAATTGAATATACCAAAGGTTGACTCCAATCAAGTTGTAGAAACAGTGTCGAGGCTCATAGCAAAGGATCTGAATACTTATGTAAATACGTTTTTTTTTAAAAAATTTATTATTATACATTTGCAAAAGAAAATCAATTATAGAATAAGGTTGTAACGTAACAAAATGTGGAAAAATTCAAGGGGTCTGAATAATTTCTGAAGGCACTATAGATGTACTTCATGTAATATTATTATTTTATTCACTAGAGGTCATGGAACCAAAGGTATTTTAAACACACCTTCATCTTGTTTTTGTGATGACTTTTTCTGATTGAATGCATCTTTAACCAGACACTTGAAGCCTTTCAAACTGACCAACTCCACCTCAGCTAGACAGTATGTGACACTGGAGACACACTCAGGGTTCTGGTTCTGTTATAGAGGGGGAGGAAGAAGAAGAGGAGGAGGAGAAAGAAGAGGCTCAGTACTGGAGGAACACACACACACACACAGTACAACCAATGCACGTGCGCGCGCACACACACACACACACACACACACACACACACACAGAGTGACATACACCTACCTCCTTATGCAGACAGCCCAGTAAGTAACATACAGCAGTTGTTTTTTCATCAGTGTAATCTTCGCATTTGTAGTCCTTCTTACAGTTGTTCCCGTAGAACCAGCTAAGGGATTTTGCAACTCTTTCAATCGTTTCCTGTAATCAACATGTGGAATTGACAGAAATTAAGTTTGTAATCCTTTACGGCCAAATCCTATCTTGAGATGAGCTTGCATTACATCTTTTATTAACATTCTGCATGTCTGTCAATGGATTCAAGTTCAATTTACACTTGTAGATTTCAAGTTAGGAGTCAGGCTTTACAGATAGAATGTACAGAAATTGAATGGAATCCATACCTCACTTTTGTTCACTCTGAACAAATAGTCATTTGGAAGACCTTCAACCTTGAAGGTAAAAAGGCAACCAGTTACTTAAAAGGTTCAACATCACAACACATGAAAATGCACCAAAGAGTTAGTCACTAGTTACTCATCACAATTTTTCTATCATTTACCATATCTTTCAAATATTCGTTATACGGGCAGTCAGGCTTATTACACAGACAGGCTCTCCACAGGCACACCTGCTGAGGAGAGGAGAGAGAGAGAGCATAGGGGATTGGAGGAGAGGAAAGCAGCGGAGAGGAAAGGAGAGAATCAGTCGAGTACACTATTTATCTGCTATGAACCTGAAGAGTGTAATGTGCATGGTTAAATAATAATTAAATAATAGTGAATATCTAATTGAATTATATGCAATTACACTACAACCACATCACATACTGTAGAATTCAAACTTTGTTTCATTCATATATAGCTAAACAACATGCACATAAGTAGTAGGAGCTGTATGTGTTTCAGGGTTGCTGTCAAACCTTTTCCAGTCAATTCAGGGTATCAAAGATTCACGGCCCACTGTTTTATATGATAACATGAGAGTGAAACCCAGATGTGTACTGACATGTCCAGCTACAGGTGGGACTGTTGCTGGAGTGCTGTGACAGCTTGAATAGTGTCAGTGAGAAATGAGGAGTTATAATAGATTCTAGAACTCACAAAGAGACAAGCTCTGATGATCCATGCCAAGTCACTTGTCATGTTGCCTTGGTAACCATTAGGATTCCCCCTGGTTAGAAAGAGAGGGGAGAAAGAGAAAAAATAAATGTTCTTCCTTCAACAATTCTCCCTGAAATACTTCCTCAACTTTCAGTTTGTACTGGTTTATCCTGACAGAAACATTCATGACAGACCATTTTTTGCCTGACCGCCATTTGAGGGACAGAATGTTTTTCAAGCATCACTTCCATTCTTTGTGTGTGTCATCAGTGTGGTTGTCT
This sequence comes from Hucho hucho, assembly GCA_003317085.1. NCBI lineage: Eukaryota > Metazoa > Chordata > Actinopteri > Salmoniformes > Salmonidae > Hucho > Hucho hucho. Next base: position 40,483 of record QNTS01003731.1, on the reverse strand, counting down.
ATACTATTAAGCACATTTCATATGTTGTATTGGTCATTATCAAATACTGTAGATATTTCTTGATATTTCAGGAGGTAGGATAGGCATAACAGCAGGAATGGATGTATCTAACTTTTAATGCGTAACTAAGCAGTTAATATCCTACCAACTGAACATCATATGTACTCATGGATGACCAGTGGTGGAACAAGTACCCAATTGTCCTACTTGAGTAAAAGTATAGATCATGTGGTGGAAATTACAACATTGTTATTCACATTACTTTATATTAGAACGTATTATTATATTAGTACTTTCACACTCTGTCTGTTCTTCTGAGAGGAGCCTCAGGTTTAATGACGACAGTTGATTTTCGATGCCTTGGTGATAAAACCTGAAGACGGCATTCCATTTCATGATTAGTGTCGGTGAGAAATGCTGGCCTGTTTGCCAGTGCCAGGCAAACCCTCCCTAAAGTTTATTTCTCCCACATGGCAGATGAATACTGGACTTCATCATTTGAGGGAAGGACCTAGTGTCCCATTAGTATTTCTGTATAAACAATAACCTAGAGACAGAAACCTGGCGCAATGTAAGTCTTGCTGTCTGTTGCTTGATATCACAATGTACCTTTGTATAATTCTACACATCTGTTGTTTGTTATGAACATTCAGGAGGATGCACTTTGCTATAAAGAGCTGTAACCCAAATCTCCTTATTGGGCTCTCAACAATTATCGATGGGTGGTCGTTGACCAGCTCCCTTATTGCAATTCTTAATCGATAATAAAGTTTGATTGTTTTGAAGAAATCTATAAGTCTCTCTCCTTTGAATCCGAAATATTCCACGACAATAACTTTATAGAAAGTTCCTCAAGTAAAAGTGAAAGTCAGCCAGTAAAATACTAAAAAAAAAGTATTTGGTTTTAAATATACTTAAGTATCAAAAGTAAATGTAATTGCTAAAATATACTTAAGTATCAAAAGTAAAAGTATAAATCGTTTAAAATTCCTTATATTAAGCAAAGAAAACAACACAATTTTTCTTGTTATAAAAATGTCCGGATAGCCAGAAGCACACTCCAACACTCATTATTTCCAAAAGATGCATGTTTAGTGAGTCCGCCAGGCCAGAGGCAGTAGGGATGACCACGTGTTCTCTCGAAGTTTGTGAATTAGACCGTGTTCCTGTCCTGAAAGCATTCAAAATGTAATGAGTACTTTTGGGTGCCAGGGAAAACGTACAGAGTTAAAAGTACAATATTTTCTTTAGGAATGTAGTAAAAGTTATCAAAAATATAAATAGTAAAGTACAGATACTGCAAAAAACAACGCAAGTAGTACTTTAAAGTATTTTTAATTAAAGTACATTACACCACTGTGCATGACAAAGTTGTCTTGAAGACCAAACTCAGGATCATATACTATACATCACTGTCACAAGGCACTATTCCTTGTCAGATCAATTGACTTATGACCTGTTTTACTCAAGAGAGGGGAACGTAATGTATCTGTATTTAAACTAAGAGATCCATTGGTTGATAAATACAATATTTTACACTTAGTCTTAGTCGTCACTCAAGGGAACAGCTTTGGTGACCTTTGCAACACGCAAGCGTTTGTTGACTGAGTGTTGGCTGGACTAAGTCCAGGATTCAATCCCATTATACTTTTCAGCTAAGCACCTTTTAAAGGCAACGTTCTCAAGTTCATGGGACAAGAAAGACAAAGGGTCAAGGCGTCAGAGAGAAGAAAGGCCCTGAAAAAGGTCACCAAGGGTCAAAGGCCATTAAATGGGCCTGTGTCACCTAGGGGGTTGAATCAACATGGAAAACTAATTGGATTTGCAAAAAAATCATCAACGTCAGGGCACTTAATCTTTTTTTCGCCCAACTTTTACCCTAAATCCAATGACGGTGACATTTTTCACATTGAATTCACATTAGTTGACAACTCAACCAAATGTGAATCCAAACTAGACGTTGAAATGAACCAGTGGTTACCTTGATTTGCCAAACAGCTGTTGATACCCTTTGTCGAGTGTCAATGGTGATACATTTACAGAGTACAATGTACATGGTCTCACTCACTTGGCAGATATTGGATTTCACAACTGCTCACTCAATGAGCTTTGAGTTTGAGAACCAGATGCAGTGGCTTAAACATGCCAGCAAAAGCTCACGATGTGACTGTCTTAATAAAGCCAAGTGAAACATACTGCCAAGAACATCCAATCATATATCAAGATTAGCATGTGAGATGGTTGCTTCCTCTTTCAGGACAAATATGGAAACCTTGTCTGTGATGTCATTCATCATACTCAAACTGACAACTTCTTCATTCTTCCACGTGCCTCCAAAGACGTCCACGTGCCTCCAAAGACTTCCACGTGCCTCCAAAGACTTCCACATCCCAAGTAGCTCAAATATCCACAAATGCAAAATAACCAGTAGTGTACCTCTGCTGCAGAGGATAGATTCATCAGAGTTACCAGCCTAAGAAATTGCAGCCCAAATAAATGCTTCACAGAGTTCAAGTAACAGACACATCTCAACAACTGTTCAGGGGAGACAGCGTGAATCAGGCCTTCATGGTTGAATCGCTGCAAAGAAACAACTACTAAAGGACACCCATAAGAAGATACTTGCTAGGCCAAGAAACACGAGCAATGGACATTAGACCGGTGGAATTGTGAGATTTTTGGTTCCAACCGCCGTGTCTTTGTGAGACGCAGAGTAAATTAATGGATGATCTTTGCATGTGTAGTTCCCACCATGAAAAATGGAGGAGGAAGTGCGGGGGTGCTTTGCTGGTGACACTGTCTGTGATTTATTTTGAATTCAAGGCCCACCTAACCAGCATGGCTACCACAGCATTCTGCAGCGATACTCCATCCCATCTGGATTGCGGTTAATGGGACTATCTATTTTTTAACAGGATAATGACCCAACACACCTCCAGGCTGTATAAGGGCTATTTGACCAAGAAGGAGAGTGATGGAGTGCTGCATCAGATGACCTGGCCACCACAATCACCCAACCTCAACCCAATTGAGATGGTTTGGGATGAGTTGGACCGCAGAATGAAGCAAAAGCAGCAAACAAATGCTCAGTATATGTGGGAAGAGTGTGCAAAGCTGTCATCAAGGCAAAGGGTGGCTACTTTGAAGAATCTCAAATAAAAAATATATTTAGATTTGTTTAACACTTCTTTGGTTACTACATGATTCCATATGTGTTATTTCATAGTTTTGATGTCTTCACTATTATTTTGCAATGTAGAAAATAGTAAAAATAAAGAAAAACCCTTGAATGAGTAGGCGTGTCCACTTTTGACAGGTACTGTAACCAGACCCTTACCTCAGTACTTTGTTGAAGCACCTTTGGCAGCAATTGAAGCCTTGAGTCTTCCTGGGTATGACGCTACAAGCTTGGCACACCTGTATCTGGGGAGTTTCTTCCATTCTACTCTGCAGATCCTCTCAAGCTCTGTCTGTTTGGATGGGGAGAGTCGGTGCACAGCTGTTTTCAGGTCTCTCCAGAGATGTTCGATCGGGTTCAGGTCCGGGCTCTGGCTGGGCCACTCAAGGACATTCAGAAACTTGTCCCAAAGCCACCGCTGTGTTGTGTGCTTAGGGTTGTTATCCTGTTGGAAGGTGAACCTTCGCCCCAGTCTTAGGTCCTGAGCGTTCTGGAGCAGGTTTTCATCAAGGATCTCTCTGTACTTTTCTCCGTTCATCTTTCCCTCTGTCCTGACTAGTGTCTCAGTCCCTGCCGCTGAAAAACATCCACACAGCATCCCCTTTACAGCAGGTGTGAGTCTTGGCGAATCAAAGGCTACAGAGGCAGAAATACTACAGGCAATGTCAACCTGCCTGAAATATGCACCTGAACGCAAGGTGGGAAGTGGGAGGTCCAATGAGTAAGGGGTTGAAAGTTCTTAAGAAGTTAAAAGCATCAGAGCCTGTTCCAACAGTGCCTTTTTTGTTTATTGTATATCTTATTTGTGTTTCCAGAAGCCTGTTCCAGAAATGCATTTCTTTGCTTATTAATGCTTTTTTGGCTTGTACATCTATTTTGTGGTGCAATACATTTTCATTTCAACCGTCCTTGATTTTAATAAAAACAAAAACTGTATAAATGTGAAGCATCCTCTTGGCGTTTACACTCACTACTAAATATGGTAGTTCGAGGAAGCCCAGAGATTGGCAATGGGAGAAGATGGAAGGAGATCGATTTTGGCCGACATTCTGAAAATGTTCTCATTGATTAAATATTTGATCTCAATACAGTTTTCTGTTACCAAAACTACATTATGTTATGAACAGAGTTGGCTACGTTTTGTACACTTTACCAGTTTTTTTATTTAATTTATTTTTTAATTTATCCTTTATTTAACCAGGAAAAGGCCATTGAGACCCAGAATCTCTTTTTCAAGGGAGACCTGGCCATGAAGGCAGCAACAATCAATACATGACATAATTAGAACATACAACAATACAATATAACAACATGATCCAGCCTTAAAAAATCATTTACACTCCTCTGTAACAGTCTCCCATCAATATTTTAAATTCATTCAGTGGCACTAACATATCTAGATGAAGCATGGATTGTAGACTATTCCATGCGTCTAGTGCACAAGAAGAGAAGGCAGTCTTGCCTAATACTGTGAATGTCCTGGGGACTTTAAGTAGCAACCACCTAGCAGACCAGGTATGGTATCTGCTGGTGGTGAAGGAGACCAGACTACAGAAGTAAAGAGGGAGTTTACCCAAAAGGGCTTTGTAGATGAACACATACAAATGTATCTTTCTGCGCATATAAAGTGAGGTCCAACCTACCATTTGGTACAATGTGCAATGGTGGGTGAGTGACTTGGCATTTGTTATAAAGCGCAAGGATGCATGATAAACAGAGTCCAGTCTCTGTAAGACGGAAGTCACCATAATCAATTACAGAGAAAAAGGTGGCCTGAACAAGTTTCTTTCTAGCCATAAGCGGGAAGCAAGCCTTATTACGAAAATAAAACCCCAATTTCAATTTAAGCTCTGTTACTAGATTATCCACACACAAAGTACAACTTGTTACCCAACCAAATACCTAGGTATTTGTAGGATGACACTTTTTCATTGGATAAGCCACCAGATGTGGCAATGCTAACGTTCTCTGGCAGAGTTCTAGCTATGGTAAAGGTAATGAATTTAGTTTTTTGTATATTCAAGACCAGTTTGAGACCCTAAAAGGAGGCCTGCAGTGACTGAAAAGCAGTCTGGAGCTCTTCAACATCCTGAACCAGAGAAGGAGCACATGAATATATGACTGTATCATCTGTATATAGATGTAACTTTGCTGGTTGCATCCCATTTCCCAAATCATTAATAAAAATTGAGAACAACACAGGAGCTAAAATGGAACCCTGGGGCACACTTCTATTAATCTGTGAGTTCACTAGGGATTCATAGACTTTGGCCAGGATAGGGAGTTTAGAGATAGGACAATAGTTACTAGCATCTGAGGGATCTGCACCCTTTAAGCTGATTTCCAAATGTTGCGTATGGAATTGGTCAAGAGACTCAAGCTGAAAATGTGAGCCACAGGTTGTCTGGACCCGGTTGTTTAGAGCTTTATAGACCTCAGTATAAGAAACAGGCTCAAAGTTAAAATGGACTACATCATAGTTGGCCTACATCATAGTTGACTAACACAGCTTACATTAGAGGCCTGGGCCCCACCATTATCAAAAACTGAACCAGCAGATATGAAGTGCTTGTTAACACCCTACAGCTTTGGGACAGGTTCGGGAGAGCACGGGAGAAAAAGGTCATGTACAAAAAAAACTGCAAATCCGTATGGATTTTCCTCTGGTTTTCGCCTGCTATATCAGTTCTGTTATAGTCACATACATTATTTTAACACTTTTAGAAACTTCAGAGTGTTTCCTATCCAATAGTACATTATGTGCATATCCTATTTTCTGGGCCTGAGTGGCAGGCATTTTACTTTGGCCACACCAGACTCTCCAAAACCGTCACCTCTGCTGCCGCTCCCTAAGATGTTAAAAGCCAAAAATTCAGAATGATCGTGAGACCCCGCTTTCACGGTCTGTATTCATGCTGAAAATCAAGATCAAGCGAGCTTTTGCCCTCCCTAAGCTCGCCTTAGGACACCTGCGTTACCATTTGACTGGTGCGGAACACCTGTCAAATGGTAACGCAGGTGTAATGCCTGCCACTCATGGTAACGCAGTAAAATGCCTGCCACTCAAAATCACCACCTGCCACTGTCCCCGGAGCAGGTCGCACCCAGCACGAAAAACGATGAGTAGTGGTATTTCACCGGCGGCCGAGGCCATCCACTTATTCTACACCTCTCATGTCTCTTCACAGTGCCAGACTAGAGTCAAGCTCAACAGGGTCTCCTTTCCCCGCTGATTCCGTCAAGCCCATTCCCTTGGCTGTGGTTTTGCTAGATAGTAGGTAGGGACAATGGGAATCTCATGCATCCATTCATGCGCATCACTAATTGGATGACGAGGAATTTGGCTACCTCAAGAGACTCTTAATTATCTCCTGCCGTTTACCCCCACTTCATCGAATTTCCTCACTTTGACATGAGGGGGTCACAGTCACCCCACGGGTGATTTGTGTAAGACCGCGACAGGTGTTTACGCTCCTTTTGAATTTCATCAAGTTGACATTCAGTGATCCGTGTCCTGTGGGAACCTAGGCTTCTTCTGTCCGTTTTATGGTTCCACAGCAAATCAATGGCTGTGGATGGTACTACCCACATCAGATGTAGGCCTCCCTCCCCAGACAAGCTGGAGATACCTCTCCCCACTTCGTGGGGCAATGAGCCAGATCCATTGTAGGTGGAGTAGACCTCCCCACCTACAATGTGTGGGGCCGGCGAGCGCCGTAGCTGGGGAGATCTGCGAGAAGGGCGCGGCGCACGTCCAGAGTTGCCACTGCCAACCGCTGGACCCAACCCCCCACCGGTCCGCCTTTGGCCCTCCGACGGACACCACCCCGACCAACCCCCGCACGCAGCCCCTTGCGAGACCACGCACAAGAGACTGAGAGATGGGCCGCACAACGAACTTCCAATAGTGGCGAGAGGAGGGCAACAGAGCGACTGCTCCCCCAGCCGCGGCTCGAGCCCAGCCCCGCTTCGCACCCCAGCCCGACCGACCCAGACCTTAGAGCCAATCCTTATCCCGAAGTTCCGGATATTTTTTGCCAATTTCCCTTATCTACATTGTTCTAACATATCAGAGGCTGTTCACCTTGGAGACCTGCTGCGGATATGTGTACAGCCCGGCGTGAGATTTACACCCTCTCCCCCGGATTTTCAAGGGCCAGGGAGAGCTCACCGTATGCCACTGAAACCGCAACGCTTACCAGGGCTTGGGCCCCTCTCTAGGGCCATTCCAGGGCGCCCTGCCCTTCACAAAGAAAAGAGAATTCACCCCGGGGCTCCCGCCAGCTTCTCCATGGACATTCTGAAAGTAGTTTGAGTCCAGTAGTTCACATGACCAAGGAGCTATTGACATTTCAAATATAAAAAAAATAAAATGTAAAAACGTGTAATATGAAAATGGACAAACTAAAGGGTGTGCAATACAGAAGGGTAGTCGGTGGACATTCTGAACCTTGTTTGAGGTCAGTAGATCACAAGACCAAGGATATATCGAAATGAGAAACATTGAAAAACAATGTAAAATTGCGTTAGATGAAAATGGACAAACTAAAGGGTGTGCAATGTGTAGGCCCACTGACTGTTCATTCTGAACCTTGTTTGAAGTCAGTAGGTTACATGACTAAGGAGCTATTGAAATTCAAACATTTTAAGAAGTAATTTAAAATAGTGCAAGATATAAATCGACAAAAAAAAGTGTGTGCAATGTGTGTCTATGCCATTGGGTTAGCTAGAACCTGTTTTAAAAGTTTTAGGAGTAATGGTTAAAGACCTATTGAAATTTGAAAAATGAGATTTGTCACTATGTTGACGGTCCCTAACTGCTGTTGGTGGACATTAGGAAAACTACAGGCGAATATCCGTTTAATATCCAACCTGAATCTGTCTTTACCTCGGTTCCTTCCACTACGACTCGGGAAAGCATGCAGTTTAGGGTACAGATGAAATAGGCCTAAATTGTGAACTTATGAAAAATGTGCAGTTTTACAGCTAATATCCTGCAATTCTACACATATTGCCATAGGATGGAGGCAAATGCTTTCTGTTTTTAATGTATATTTAATTTTTTTTTTTTTTTGGTGACATTGGCTAATTGAGTGACTGCTGATGCACAACCAAATTTCGAAATTGCGTCTTGTTTATTCTAACTCAACAGTAAATTGAGACCCCGAGTGAGATACATCCTGGAATCGATAAATAAATTAATCACATCCAGCTGTGAATGGGAGTACCTTAGGGCAGTGCACAAATGGCCCAGCGTCGTCCGGGTTTGGCCGTCATTGTAAATAAGAATCTGTTCTTAACTGACTTTCCTAGTTAAATAAAGGTTACATTAAAAAAATAACATATATTTTTATTTTTATTGTGAAATTGGTCTCTGGTCCTGCAAAAAGGGGGTCGGGGGGCATGCGTCCCGCGGACTGCCAGATGTCTATCCCCATCATGGGAATCTGGCAGCCCGCCGGTAGCATGCCCCCTCCCCCTCTCTTCTAGGTGTTGGCTAGAGTGCATCTGCCAATCCCAGAGTGGGTACATTGGCTATCTAAAGCAACATTTTCACATCAGTAGAATTTACCCCCCCCCCCAACAAAAAAATAAAAAACCTCAGATAGACGTGTTTAATTTAGGACATCTGTTCCCAAGTATTCCCACGAATATAAAGAGACGTGGTCGCGTCTCAATGTAATCAAGGTATGAAATTATTGTATTTGAAAAGAACAATCTCCTTTGGGGCTAGATGGTCAGTTTGCAGTGTAGGACTACCTACAAATTATTATAATTATGTTCCAGCCCCCCGGCCATTCACTCAAACAAAAAACGACATGCGTCTGAATCTAGTTGCCTAAATGCCTACCCCTGGTATAACAACTATTACATTTAGGTTGTGTAAAATGTTATTATTAACTAGCCTATAACAATTACAAAGATATTGGCATGGGAAAACAGAAATAGATCGAATATCAGCAACAACTTACCTTTTAGTGTCTGCTCTATACGTCGTGCAAGCGTACATTTTGACATTACTTTCACTTTTGTAGACTACAACGCTTTTGTAGTTTAAACTGTCACCCGGCCCTCCTCTTCTCCCTTGATGTGAACAAAAAGGGCCCTGTACCACTTGGACATTTTAGGGACTTGTTATGACACCGGGGCAGTCTGCATTGAAATCTCAACGACCCTTTATGGCTCCACTAGGCTACATTCACATATCGCCGAAGGAATTTGATGTTATTGGAAAAAATCCCTTTACACTGTGGACACTCAAAGCCTATACATGGAAGCCTCGATTGCGTTAGTAACGGTTTGAGCAGGGGTGAATAATGCATGAAAGCCACACGGAATTATGATGAAATATGAATGTCTTTGAATGGAAATGATTCATTTGCAATACAAATATGATCATGTATTTTGTATCCCATTGTTATAACCTAATTCCTTTTTTAAAATCACTATTGACTATGGATTATGTCATCTGTCTGGGGAGCAACTTCTCTGGTGACAAAAGTTAACAAATATCTTCACATAGTAGAAGAAGATGTGGAGTGGAGCTGCATGGGTGCTCTTTGATATCACAGCATCTACCAAATCACTTCAAAATCATTTTAGGTTGGAGCAGCTGTGTCCCCATGGCAGCTCATGCATGCTCAATGAATGACACACACACACACACACACACAGTCATACTCACATGGAAAAGCACAACACAGAACCAATGAATTTGTTGCAATGTTGTTTATAGGCAGGATTTTTTTTCTATTGCCTGCATGTGCCTGCAGTATTTTTGGATACACCATTGCTACTGCCAGAACCAGCATCTGGCTCTAGACGCAATAGTGTGCACATGGTTCTCTTTCTTTTTTTTACCTGCAACGCTTAGGGTCAATTCCTCCCACAATACCACCACCAGTGACTGCTGTCAAATCAAGGGAATTGATTCAGGCCTATATCTGGTTGGTAAATGTAGACCATTCATTCAACTAGGCCACTGGGCTGTTCAATTCCGGTCCTGGAGGGCCAACACGCTTCTGGTTTTTAATTGCACACACCTGGTGTCCCAGGTCAGAATCAGTCCCTGATTAGAAGGAGAAGAAGAAACCCAGAAGTGATTTGGCCTTCCAGGACCAACATTGAATAGCCCTGATGGAGCAATGCCCTAATCCAAGACTTGAAACTCAGCCCTTCTCCTGAGCGAGCTGAAATTGCCTTCCAACCAATCATTTCTGGATTTTCTTAATCAGCAGCCAAGACAGCAGTCAACTTTGTCACAAACAGTACCTACTAGGCCATGAAAAGTGTTCAATTCATACTACCATTACCATTGGTTAAAGGCATTTTTACAGTCACGTTGACATTTAAATAATTCTTAATATGCAAAATGACCAACAATAATATGAGCATCCTACTTACTATACATACAACAAACAAAAATCGTAAACATGGATTGGGTTCCATCCATCTAGGTTCTGAGCATCACATAGGCTACCAGTGTTTCCCAATCCTGGTCCTGGGGATCGGGAAACATTTAGTTTCTTTGCCTTAGCACTAACACACTTGACTCAACGAATCATCAAGTGACACCGTTTTTGGGTCCCCAGAACCAGGATTGGGAAACACTGACATATACATTAAACTAGTGCTGCTGGGTCGGCTGGAGCGGACGCCTATAGACAGATCTATATATAATGAGGAGATGCGCATGTCTCCACCCCAACATAGGGAGTTGTCCCAAAGGCAGGAAGGCAGGTGACAAGCGTAGGGCCAAAATAAGCCCATAGAAACGCATTGGCTTATTCTGGAAAGATTTTGGCATGAATGAAACCTTGTGCTTTGCCTCTTCCTCTCTGCTATAGATGATCCCATTCTGGGGAACTTAAAGGACCCCCCTCCAGAGGAAGTTGCCGCCACTATTTTGACGTAATCATCAACAAATAGGGCACTGTAGGTCACAAATAGTGTAGCTAGCTAGCAGGCTAACATTATCTAGCTATCTATCTTGCTAACATTTTCTAGCTAGTCATCTTGCTAACATTTTCTAGCTAGCCATCTTGCTAACCTTATCTTGCTAGTTAATGTCATCTGTTCCCGTTTTTTTACTACGCCAGGTTCTGGAGCTGGATTTCTCATAAGCATTGATTTAGGGAAAACACCGCCACAGATCTTTGACACCGCAATCTATCGTTATCTCCAAAGTTTTGGCATCTTCCACAAATTATGACCTCGAATCCACCATAAAAACAATTACAGAGAATAATATGAAGCTCCGGTAATATGTATAACTATTGATTGCTGATATGCGTTTTTCATTGTAATGGACACAGTGCAACCTTTGGTACAGTAGGCAGGCTGCTGGCAGGTTTTGCCCATGCTTATGGTTCTCACAGCGGGAATTGACGTGATTAACTATAAATTAAGTTAATCTTACATTAACTATACGTTCCTTGAATTTTCTTTCGCTGGTGCCTTTTCATTATCTGGATAGACACTTGTTTTCTAGCTAAACTTACACCAATCAAAACAGTGGAGCCTGTAGTAAAGAAAAACTTTAGTTGCCCAAAGCATTCAGAAACGGGGGGGAAGCGGGTTTTCAAAATGCCATCATATCACACATTTATAAAATGGTAATATATATATATATTTGAATACAGACTAGCAAAAAAATAAGTAAACACTTACCAATTATCCAATCCGATTCTAATTTCCTGGCAAAAAAAAACAAGTTTGCACCCCCCATTTTAATTTGCCTCATTACTCAGGTTCATCTCAGTCGCGAAGAGGAATAACTTTGCAGCGGTTACTGATTAATAAACAATGCCATGCTGGTGGGTGATAACATTAAAATAAAAACCCAGACCCTGAAACAAAACGTAGGCTCTGGCCGTTGTCTTTCAAATCGAAAAAGTGGATTTCTACGGGTGAGGGTGTTTAAAAACTAAAATGGACCTCGCCCGTAACCAACATGCATCTCAGAGTCGTTGTGCTGATCTAGGATCCATCCCTGTCCATATACTCTTATTAATTATGATCTAAAAGGCAAAACTGTCCCTACATCAACACTCCTAATCTGAGATGGTTTATAAATACCCTGGTGATGATCCCAAGCCAAATAATTAAGAAGATATCCTGGACAGGGTTGGGATCAATTACATTTCAATCAAGTAAATTCAAAAGTGATTTTATATTAAAATAGAAAACACAGAACATTTTATTAAGAGCTTCTCCTTCTCTTATGTATTGAGAAATCATTGAAAAATCTAATTCAATAGTTTTTAATCGCTGAATTTGAATTTAATTCCTGAATTGATTGAATTGAAATGGAATTGACCCCAACCCTGCCCCTGAGATCTTATCCTAATTCACTGCAGCCGACCCATTCAGTTAGTGATCTACATTCACGTGAGAATAGAGTTAAACCAAAATTGCAAGTCAGTCCCGCTTCTTTAAACTTCCACTGCTTCTCCTATAGCTTTATTTTTAACTAGGGAAGTCTTATTGAGGCCAACTTAAAAGGACTTTTCAATAAAATATTACAACTCTTTCCAACAGTAGTTCACATTCAAGATGATAAAATAGAAAAGAAAGCCATAATGGTGGGTTCACAAAGAAAGAAAAACAAGAAAAAAGTGATTGCCTACCTCTGACCCATGTTCTCTCTGTGGAGGTAACCTCCACTCATTCTCTTCTCTTTCTGTGGAGATTTATCATCCCTCCTTCCCTAGCTCTCTGCCTCATCCTTGTTAGTTCCCTTGCGTCCTATTGCACTTCTCCATCGCTTCACCTCTCTCTCCCTCCATCCACCCCTCTATCTCTGAGCAGAAGGGAACATCTCTCATTTTCAGAATTCATCATTCGATCACACCGAATCTCGTAGGGATTTCTTTATACACAACCACGCTCAATAGAATATTATCCCACCATCAAAAAACAAAGTGAACCCCTACCCCCATCCCACCCCATGGTCCCTTCTTTCCCTGTAAGTGTTCACTGCTGTTTCTTGTCCTGGGCCTGTGGGTTCTCTGTCTTAGCTGGGGTAAGCACAGAGAGGAGGTCCAATAGAGCCCGACTGATCTGGGCCCCGAACCGGTGTGAGTCCTGAAAGAGAGAAAGAGGAGATACAATGATTTGACTTGGTTTATTTCTGGGGAGAAATATGATGTAAAAAGATGGAGAGAGACATATTTCGATTTTGGCTTTACGTATTGGGGGGGGTTAAAGACTTGTACAGATAGAAGGGAGGGAGGGATAGATACAGTAGATGGAGAAGGGGAGATGAGAGAGAGAGAGAGAGGTCTTTATAAGGGCACATTCATAATGTTCAGCTGGCCATGCATGATTTGTGTCCGTTTAAAGAGAGACAAAATGTACAGCAGGTCAACGTTTCCATTTGCTATATGCACGTTAACGTCGGTCACCAATACATGTGAGTGTATAATAAACACGAACTGTCTCAGAGAAGGAGTGCTTGCAGGATACATGGTAGTTGATCATGTCCTCTCCTACGATAATGTACGACACTCCGTAGCCATCGTCTGCCACCTGGAACAGAGGTAAGAAGTGGGATAAGTAGCAAAAGGGTGTGTGTCTGTCTGCTTAGGGGTGTGTGTGTGTGTGTGTGTGTGTGTGTGTGTGTGCCTGCGTCGAGGTGTGTATTTACTCACAGGGCCGAAGCCTCCGCCCAGGGATATAAAGTCTGGGTGGTTCTTCATGTCAAACAGCTCCAACTGCTGAACCGGAGTCTGACTGGTGGAGAGACGCCAGGGCTCCGACAACACCTAGATGGAGACACATGGAAGGATCTAGGTGTTGTTGGTTGAAGCCCTAGCAGACGCTTTTAACCAAAGCGACTTAGTCATGCGTGTATACACATTTTTTTTTTTTAAGTATGGGTGGTCCGGGAATTGAACCCACTATCTTATTTCAGACACTACAGGCTCTTGACAGAACCTGACACACAAACACCAGGGCCCGAATAATGCAGGGGCTTACAGGGGCTGAAGTTTAGGAACCTCTTTACTTGGCAATTTGACTGTTAAGCTCAAGGTTACACTAGCAATGGCTGCTAGTCCTGAACTGAATGGGAACTGCCATCTATGGATTATATTTCTATGGGTTGTTTGCAGCTGTCAAGTTTGCCTTTCTCAAAACTTCCAATTACAATGTGTGAAAAACTTACATTTTGGAAAGTAAATGCCTACTGCTGAAAGAACCAATAGAAATAGTTTTTTTCTCAACTTCCAAATTTGAGCAAAAAGCAGAACTGTTTTTCAAAGTAGCTTATCTTGAGATCTTAAAAATCTTGAAAAAATTGAAATTATTTACATAAGTATTCAGACCGTTTGCTTTGAGACTCGAAATTGAGCTCAGGTGCATCCTGTTCCCATTGATCATCCTTTCCGGAACTTGATTGGAGTTAAACTGTGGTAAATTCAATTGATTGGACATGATTTGGAAAGGCACACACCTGTCTATATAAGGTCCCATTGTTCACAGTGCATATCAGAGCAAAAACCAAGCCGTGAGGTTGAAGGAATTGTCCGTAGAGTTCTGAGACAGGATTGTGTCGAGGCACAGATCTGTGGAAGGGTACCAAAACATTTCTGCAGCATTGAAGGACCCCAACAACACAGTGTACTCCATCATTCTTAAATGGAAGAAGTTTGGAACCACCAAGACTGTTCCTAGAGCTGACCGCCCGGCCAAACTGAGCAATCGGGGGAGAAGGGCCTTGGTCAGGTATGTGACCAAGAAACCGACGGTCACTCTGAGATAGCGCCAGAGTTCCTCTGCGGGGATGGGAGAACCTTCCAGTAGGACAACCATCTCTGCAGCACTCCACCAATTAGGCCTTTATGGTAGAGTGGCCAGACGGAAGCCACTCCTCAGTAAAAGGCACATGACAGCCTACTTGGAGTTTGAAAAAATGCACCTAAAGGACTCTCAGACCATGAAAAAGGTTGAACTCTTTCGCCTGAATGCCAAGCGTCACATCTGGAGGAAACCTGGCACCATCCTTACGGTGAAGCATGGTGCTGGCAGCATCATGCTGTGTGGATGTTTATCAGCGGCAGGGACTGAGAGACTGGTCAGGGTTGAAGGAAAAATGAAAGTACAGAGACATCCTTTATGAAAACCTGCTCCAGAGTGCTCCGGACCTCAGACTGGGGCGAAGGTTCACCTTCCAACAGAACAACGACCCTAAGCACACAGCCAAGACAACGCAGGAGTGGCTTTGGGACAAGTCTCTGAATGTCCTTGAGTGGCCCAGCCAGAGCCCGGACTTGAACCCTATCTAACATCTCTGGAGAGACCTGAAAATAGCTGTGCGACGCTCCCCATCCAACCTGACAGAGTTTGAGAGGATCTGCAGAGAAGAATGGGAGATATTCCACAAATACAGGTGTGCCAAGCTTGTAGCGTCATACCCAAGAAGACTCAAGGCTGTAATCGCTGCCAAAGGTGCTTCAACAAAGTACTGAATAAAGGGTCTGAATACTTATGCAAATGTGATAAGTTTTGTACTTTTAATACATTTGCAAAAATGTCTAAAAACTGTTTTTGCTTTGTCATTATGGGGCATTGTGTGTAGATTGATGAGGGGGGGAAAAAACAATTTCATCCATTTTAGAATAAGGCTGTATCCTAATATTGTACTATCTGTCTGTCTCTTCATTGGCCTGGCCTGGGCTATTGTTTGCATTCAAGACCAGGTCGTTTTTATTGATCTCCGTTTGTCAGTGTCAGAGTAGCCACTCATTTTGGTCATTTGTGTAGTATTAAAAAGATTCTGCTTATGTCATGTAAATTATGTATAATTGCATGAAATGCGTTTATCATAAGCCAATTTTCTGGAGATCCTGCTAAAAACATTTCCCCATGTGTGGAAATTCTAAAAACGGCAATTAGGGTTTCATAATAAAGGGTATTTTACTTCAACAGTAAACTGCTACTGAAGTTAACGAATTGAATCTGTGTGCAGATTCATTTACAGAAAATGGGGGTGTGCCGGGAAGGGGGATACTGTTTTTGCTAGCATGTTAGCACCTACCTCTGTTAGGAACGGTGACTCCACCCCCAGGTATTTAGACACCACGTATAGGCAGAAGAGGTGTCTGTCAATGCCGGACCCTGTCATGGCCAATCGGTAGAGGTTCTGGTGCTTCTCAGCAGCCAATCGGAACAGCTGCCTGCAGTGCTCCGGCCCCTGTAATAAGATAACCTGTCTGTTAGAAGCGAGATAGGATGAATTATGATTACAGTTGATGGTAGTAGTGGGGCGAAAGTGGTTACTAAAAAACGAAATGTGTAATATGAGAGTGAAACCCCCATAAGAGGTTAATGTACGTATTTATGGCATGAAACTGGTTCCGCTAGCCTAGGAGATTATTATAGAGTTAATCCTCATTATTTTAATGGATTTATGTTACTGGATTACTGGAGAATTTTCTTTCTTTAGTTGAGAATGTAGTAGTTTAACTCTGAGAGGTGCAGATAATGGAGTTAAGTGCAGTTATTCATCAGGTATGAACAACTCTGTCATAAACCTGGAGATAGATATTGCAATTGAGATCATGAATTTTCAAACATTTGGTGAAAAATGTATAGTTCCATGAGACAAGTATCAATGTAGAGAACATTACTTCTAAAATGAGCTAATAGGATTTAATACATAATCATCACCTAGATCCCAAATGTAATGTATTAGCATCCTATTGATGAAATATACAATACCAGTCAAAAATGTGGACACACCTAATCATTCATAAAAATCTACAGTGGGGCAAAAAAGTATTTAGTCAGCCACCAATTGTGCAAGTTCTCCAACTTAAAAAGATGAGAGAGGCCTGTAATTTTCATCATAGGTACACCTCAACTATGACAGACGAAATGAGAAAAAGAAATCCAGAAAATCACATTGTAGGATTTTTAATTTATTTATTTGCAAATTATGGTGGAAAATAAGTATTTGGTCAATAACAAAAGTTTATCTCAATACTTTGTTATATACCCTTTGTTGGCAATGACAGAGGTCAAACGTTTTCTGTAAGTCTTCACAAGGTTTTCACACACTGTTGCTGGTATTTTGGCCCATTCCTCCATGCAGATCTCCTCTAGAGCAGTGATGTTTTGGGGCTGTCGCTGGGCAACACGGACTTTCAACTCCCTCCAAAGATTTTCTATGGGGTTGAGATCTGGAGACTGGCTAGGCCACTCCAGGACCTTGAAATGCTTCTTACGAAGCCACTCCTTCGTTGCCCGGGCGGTGTGTTTGGGATCATTGTCATGCTGAAAGACCCAGCCACGTTTCATCTTCAATGCCCTTGCTGATGGAAGGAGGTTTTCACTCAAAATCTCACGATACATGGCCCCATTCATTCTTTCCTTTACACGGATCAGTCGTCCTGGTCCCTTTGCAGAAAAACAGCCCCAAAGCATGATGTTTCCACCCCCATGCTTCACAGTAGGTATGGTGTNCAGACGGGCCTGAACATGTACTGGCTTAAGCAGGGGGACACGTCTGGCACTGCAGGATTTGAGTCCCTGGCGGCGTAGTGTGTTACTGATGGTAGGCTTTGTTACTTTGGTCCCAGCTCTCTGCAGGTCATTCACTAGGTCCCCCCGTGTGGTTCTGGGATTTTTGCTCACCGTTCTTGTGATCATTTTGACCCCACGGGGTGAGATCTTGCGTGGAGCCCCAGATCGAGGAAGATTATCAGTGGTCTTGTATGTCTTCCATTTCCTAATAATTGCTCCCACAGTTGATTTCTTCAAACCAAGCTGCTTACCTATTGCAGATTCAGTCTTCCCAACCTGGTGCAGGTCTACAATTTTGTTTCTGGTGTCCTTTGACAGCTCTTTGGTCTTGGCCATAGTGGAGTTTGGAGTGTGACTGTTTGAGGTTGTGGACAGGTGTCTTTTATACTGATAACAAGTTCAAACAGGTGCCATTAATACAGGTAACGAGTGGAGGACAGAGGAGCCTCTTAAAGAAGAAGTTACAGGTCTGTGAGAGCCAGAAATCTTGCTTGTTTGTATGTGACGAAATACTTATTTTCCACCATAATTTGCAAATAAATTCATAAAAAATCCTACAATGTGATTTTCTGGATTTTTTTTCCTCATTTTGTCTGTCATAGTTGAAGTGTACCTATGATGAAAATTACAGGCCTCTCTCATCTTTTTAAGTGAGAGAACTTGCACAATTGGTGGCTGACTAAATACTTTTTTGCCCCACTGTATTTAGATTTGTTTAACACTTTTTTGGTTACAATATGATTACACTTGTTATTTCATAGTTTTGATGTCTTCACTATTACTCTACAATGTAGAGTGCAAATAAAGAAAGACCCTTGAATGAGTAGGTGTGTCCTCTCTTTAACGGAGAGTCAAAGAAGGGCTAATATTTTTTGCCTTGACATATGTATATTGCACATGTCAATATCACAATTTCTATTTGAATTAAATTAATCTTACAGCCGTAAGAGTAATCAGTGTCTGTAGAAAAAATGCAAATCCATTTGAGTGAAACCCGTTTCTTCCTAAATGACCTTATTTATACTGGAGTGAAATCTGTTTCACTATCAAGTGTAAACAAATTCATTCTGAAGTGACTGCGACTCAGCATCAATAACACAGTAAAACCTGTGAAACCTATTTTCACTGAGCCACTAGGAAGGTTCTAGAAGAACTTATGAGCACCATTAAAACATCCCCAATCAGTAAGCCTACCTCTCCGCTCTCCACAGCTTTGACAAAGGCACAGCCCTCATTGGAGCAGGATCGTACAGTCTCAGTTCTTCCCTCTCGGAACAGCCGTGTCATGGAGGCCTCGTAGGTGAGGCAAAACGTCTTACGATCCTGGGAGACAAAGGGTAAAGGGAACATTATTAGTATAATTATCTGAAATTAATCAGTGTTCTTCTCAATGTTCATGGATGGTAATAATTCATGTATTTTTTTTTCAAACCTTGTACAGCTCAGCATACTGCACACCATTTAATTATACGGCAATAGCCAATTTCCGTGGTAGCCTACTCTAATTCCATTCCTAGTTGCAAGATAACTAAAATAACGTTATTGTATTATAACACATTATAATTTTATGTATTATTGTATTATAATTTTATTCCGTTGTAGTAGTCTAGTAATGTTAGCAACCTATTAAACAAACACCTGTGTATTATGTAAGAGTAGGAGAGGAATTATAATTTCCTTGTCAGAAGGAAGGAAATAGACTTTTAGTAGAGGTCACTGACACCAGTGGCATGACTCAACTCGTATCTGGTCTTTCCAAAAATTCCTAACAGTTTGACATGTTGTTTGAATAGTGAAAGGGGATAGAACTGGGGAAGATACCATGTCAAGTGGTATTAGTAGGGAGCTGGCAGAGAAGGATTCAGAAGGTACAGTTGAAGTCTGAAGTTTACATACACTTAGGTTGGAGTCATTAAAACTCATTATTCAACCACTCCACAAATGTTTTGTTAACAAACTATAGTTTTGGCAAGTCGGTTAGAACATCTACTTTGTGCATGACACAAGTAATTTTTCCAACAATTGTTTACAGACAGATTATTTCACTTATAATTCACTGTATCACAATTCCAGTGGGTTACATACACTAAGTTGACTGTGCCTTTAAACAGCTTGGAAAATTCCAGAAAATTAGGTAATGGCTTTAGAAGCTTCTGCTACGTTAATTGACATCATTTGAGTCAATTGGTGTACCTCTGGATGTATTTCAAGGCCAACCTTCAAACTCAGTGCCTCATTGACAGACACCTCTTTGCTTGACATGGGACAAGTCTGGTTCATCCTTGGGAATGAATTCCAGAACAACAGCAAAGGACCTTGTAAAGATGCTGGAGGAAACGGGTACAAAAGTATCTATATCCACAGTAAAACGAGTCCTATGTCGACATAACCAGAAAGGCCACTCAGCAAGGAAGAAGCCACTGCTCCAAAACCGCCATAAAAAAGCCAGACTACGGTTTGCAACTGCACATGGGGACAAAGATCATACTTTTTGGAGAAATGTCCTCTGGTCTGATTAAATAAAAATAGAACTGTTTGGCCATAATGACCATCGTTATGTTTGGAGGAAAAAGCGGGATGCTTGCAAGCCGAAGAACACCATCCCAACCGTGAAGCACGGGGGTGGCAGCATCATGTTGTGGGGGTGCTTTGTTGCAGGAGGGACTGGTGCACTTCACAAAATAGATGGCATCTTGAGGAAGGAAAAGTATGTGGATATATTGAAGCAACATCAAGACATCAGTCAGGAAGTTAAAGCTTGGTCACAAATGGGTCTTCCAAATGGACATTGACCCCAAGCATACTTCCAAATTTGTGGCAAAACGACTTCAGGACAACAAAGTCAAGATATTGGAGTGGCCATCACAAAGCCCTGACCTCAATCCTATAGAAAATGTGTGGTCAGAACTGAAAATGCGTGTGCGAGCAAGGAGGCCTACAAACCTGACTCCGTTACACCAGCTCTGTCAGGAACAATGGGCCAAAATTCACCCAACTTATTGTGGGAAGCTTGTGGAAGGCTACCTGAAACGTTTGACACAACCATTTAAAGGCAATGCTACCAAATACTAATTGAGTGTATGTAAACTTCTGACCCACTGGGAATGTGATGAAAGAAATACAAGCTGAAATAAATCCTTCTCTCTACTTTTATTCTGACATTTCACATTCTTAAAATAAGGTAGTGATCCTAACTGACCTAAGACAGGGAATTTTTACTAGGATTTAAGTTTATTTGGTTAAGGTGTATGTACACTTCCAACTTCAACTGTACATTTAGCTATAGTACTTACCCAAGACTTAAGCATGCATGGAATTCAGAGACTAAATAAAAAATAAGAACGTAAAGCGGCCAAATAAAATAGCTACAGGTCTTTTTCAATGTGTTTGAGATACAGTATGTGTGATGGAGGAAAACTTTATGGAGGAAAACTTGGGTAAGTACCCACAACTGCCTTCTGAATGTGTCTTTCAAAGAGTAGCACCTTTGCCAGGGAATTACATCATATCAATAGGGACCAGTGACTTCACTTTGAGTTCCATTTTGTAGTGTCCGACATCTTTAGGAACGCGCATTCTGGCGCAACTAGTCTGGTCAAAGATGGCAACCAAGATATCTTGACAAGATTGAAATACTCGGTTGTGATCCATATCTCGCTCCTAGCGAGCTTTTCACAGCACCTAAAATCTGAAGAAAATCCCTCATACCATGGATGTAGCTAGCTAACATTAGTGTGGCATTACTAACATAGCTACTAGCTACTACTAAGGTTGCTAACTCTACCCTTTCTGACATAAACAGCCTGCTTAGCTTGTTTCATTAGACTTTAGGGTAACTTTAGGGTAGTTTCTCTGCGGTTGTAGTTGTAGTTTCTCTGCGGTTGCTACTTTTGATCACGGGAGGTTACTGCATTGAGTCGCTGCTTCGTGAAAACTTATAACAATGTCAGCTAGATACTAACTTAGCAACAGAAGCTAGCTAGCTTTTGTGGGAAGAATTCAACATTGTGTGTGACGCACTGGGTTAGCAGCATCCCTTTTGTTTCATATTAAGTATGACGGGCTGGCTAGCTCTTTCTTAGGTAATGTTGGACAAATCATGCTAGCTTTCATGACATTGTCAAACTTCATAAATACTGCTCATTGGTGCAAAAAACACCTTAGTTAGATGTAAAATGGTAGGACTAAGACAGATTTATTGCTTTAGCGTTGATTAATTCAGTGTGTTTTAGGCAATGGACCGCGATGGATGACGGAGTTCTGAATAACTTAAGAACACTTGGAATCTATGAAAAGGCATAGAGGCATGTTGTATATACAGTGCATTCGGAAAATATTCAGACCCCTTGACTTTTTCCACATTGTTAGCTTACAGCCTTATTCTAAAATGGATTAAATATTTTTTTTCGCCCTCATCAATCTACACACAATACTCCATAATGACACAGCAAAAACCGTTTAGTCATTTTTGATAATTTATTAAACAGAAATATCACATTTACATAAGTATTCAGACCCTTTACTCAGTACTCTGTTGAAGCACCTTTGGCAGCAATTACAGCCTTGAGTCTTCTTGGGTATGACACTACAAGCTTGGCACACCTGTATTTGGGGAGTTTCTCCCATTCTTCTCTGCAGATCCTCTCAAGCTCTGTCAAGTTTGATGGGGAGCATTGATGCACAGCTATTTTCAGGTCTCTCCAGAGATGTTGGCTGGGCCACTCAAGGACATTCAGAGACTTGCCCCAAAGCCACTCCTGCATTATCTTGGCGGTGTGCTTAGGGTCGTTGTCCTGTTGGAAGGTGAACCTTCGCCCCAGTCTGAGGTCCGGAGAGCTCGGGAGCAAGGATCTCTCTGTACTTTGCTCTGTTAATCTTTGCCTCGATTCTGACTAGTCTCCCAGTCCCTGCCGCTGAAAAACATCCATGCAGCATGATGCTGCCACCACCATGCTTCACTGTAGGGATGGTGCCAGGTTTCCCCCAGACATGACGCATGGCATTCAGGCCAAAGAGTTCAATCTTGGTTTCATCAGACCAGAGAATCTTGTTTCTCATGGTCTGAGAGTCTAAGTGCCTTTTGGCAAACTCCAAGCGGGCTGTCATATGCCTTTTACTGAGGAGTGGCTTCCGTCTGGCCACTCTACCATAAAGGCCTGATTGGTGGAGTGCAGCAGAGATGGTTGTCCTTCTGGAATGTACTCCCATCTTCACTAAGGAACTGTGAGAGTGACCATCGGGTTCTTGGTCACTTCCCTGACCAAGGCCCTTCGCCCCCAATTGCTCCGTTTGGCTGGGCAGCCAGCTCTAGGAAGAGTCTTGGTGGTTCTAAACTTCTTCCATTTAAGACTGATGGAGGCCACTGTGTTCTTGGGGACCTTCAATAATGCAGACATTTTTTGAAACCCTTCCCCAGATCTCAGAGCTCTATGAACAATACCTTTTCTTTGCTCTGATATGCACTGTCAATTGTGGGACCTTATATAGACAGGTGTGTGCCTTCAAGGGGTCTGAATACTTTCCGAAGGCACTGTATGTTCTAGAAATGTCCTGCTTACCCTGTAGTAAGCTAGATGCAGAGCAAGCTGAATGAAGGATATCCCCTCTAACTCTAGCCAGGCACATGCACAGATCGAGCTCAACCAGTGCCCGAGCACCTGCCCTTTTGCCCGCCTATGAAAAAGTGCCCTCGTAGCCTGGTGGAATTTTTTATTGCACATCAAACTAGCTAATTTCATAAGCTGCTTGAATCCCAGCAAATACCCCCTCTGCCGCCCCCAAGAGCACCAGCACCCCCAATGGTCTGTGCACGTCCCTGAAGCTAGTTGCAGAGCCAACTGATTGAAGGACATTCCCTTTAACTCACCCTGTAGTAAGCTAGCTGCAGAGCCAACTGAATGAAGGCGTCTGGGCTGATCTTCAGCTTTTTGATGCGTCCCTTCCCAAAGTCCCTGAAGGGGAAGACATGACAGTCCACATCGTCAGCTAGGGCCTGTGCCACAGACAGAGAGATGGACACCTGCTCCTGAACCTGAGGAGAGAAAGGTGGAGGTGTGAGGGGAGGAAACACTTAAAAGCTTGTTCATTTTTATTAGATATTTTTCATTAAGACCTCTTTCATAATGTAATTCTATCTAGACACATATTGGTAACTCAGGGTACCACATGAGGGAGGAGGATGTCTTCCCTGTAACGCACAGCGTTGAGATTGCCTGCAATGCGTTCTTGCTGTAACTCGTTGCCATCCTGTACCTGTCCCGCAGGTGTGAGGTTCGGATGTACCGATCCTGTGCAGGTGTTATTACATGTGGTCTGCCACTGAGTCAGTAGAAAGGCCTCTTTAGTGTCCAAAGTATTCATAACTGTGACCTTAATTGCCTACCGTCTGTAAGCTGTTAGTGTCTTAATGATTCATTAATTGTTTATGGTTCATTGAACAAGCATGGGAAACAGTGTTTAAACTCTTTACAATGAAGATCTGTGAAGTTATTTAGAATTTTACGAATTATCTTTGAAAGACAGGGTCCTGAGTTTACATTTACATTACATATTATCCAGAGCGATTTACAGTTGAGAGTGGATACATTTCATACTTTCTTTCTCCGTACTGGTCCTAATATTCTGCCTCTGTCTCAGCTCTTCAATAATAAGGCCAAAGAGGCCCGAGATAGAGAGAAAGACAGCGAGAGATCAAGAAAGATGAGAGAATGCAGAAAAACTAATCCATGCTCTTGTCATTTCTAGATTAGACTACTGCAATGCTCTACTCTGCAGCTACCTGGATAAAGCACTAAATAAACTTCAGTTAGTGCTAAATACAGCTCCTAGAATATTGACTAGAACCAAAAAATGTGATCATATTGCTCCAGTGCTAGCATGTCTACATTGGCTTCCTGTTAAGGCTAGGGCTGATTTCAAGATTATACTGCTAACCTACAAAGCATTACATGGACATGCTCCTACCCATCTCTCTGATTTGGTCCTGCCATACATACCTACACATACGCTATGGTCACAAGACGCAGGCCTCCTTATTGTCCCTAGAATTTCTAAGCAAACAGCTGGAGGCAGGGCTTTCTCCTATAGAGCTACATTTTTATGGAATGGTCTGCCTATCCATGTGAGAGACGCAGACTCGGTCTCGACCTATACAGTGGGGCAAAAAAGTATTTAGTCAGCCACCAATTGTGCAAGTTCTCTCACTTAAAAAGATGAGAGAGGCCTGTAATTTTCATCATAGGTACACTTCAACTATGACAGACAAAATGAGGAAAAAAAATCCAGAAAATCACATTGTAGGATTTTTTATGAATTTATTTGCAAATTATGGTGGAAAATAAGTATTTGGTCAATAACAAAAGTTTATCTCAATACTTTGTTATATACGCTTTGTTGGCAATGACAGAGGTCAAACGTTTTCTGTAAGTCTTCACAAGGTTTTCACACACTGTTGCTGGTATTTTGGCCCATTCCTCCATGCAGATCTCCTCTAGAGCANTAACACCAGACACAGATGAAGACCTAGCTAGCCAGTAACTAGTTAACACCAGACACAGATGAAGACCTAGCTAGCCAGTAACTAGCTAACACCAGACACAGATGAAGACCTAGCTAGCCAGTAACTAGTTAACACCAGACACAGATGAAGACCTAGCTAGCCAGTAACTAGCTGACACCAGACACAGATGAAAGGGGAAACATATACAGTGCCTTCGGAAAGTATTCAGACCCCTTGACTTGTTCCACATTTAGTTATGTTAAAGCCACATTCTAAAATGGATTTTAAAATATATATAAATCCTCTGCAATCTACACTCAATACCCCATAATGACAAAGTGAAATGTTTGCAAATGTATTAAACATAAAAAAACAGATACCTTATTTACATAAGTTTTTAGACCATTTGCTACGAGACTCAAAATTAAGTCCACCTGTGGTAAATTCAGTTTATTGGACTTGATTTGGAAAGGCACCTGTCTATATAAGGTCCCATAGTTGACAGTGCATGTCAGAGCAAAAACCAAGTCATGATGTCGAAGGAATAGCCCATAGAGCTCCGAGACAGGATTGTGTCGAGGCACAGATCTGGGGAAGGGTACCAAAAAATGTCTGCCGCATTGAAGGTCCCCAAGAACACAGTTGCCTCCATTCTTAAATAGAAGTTTGGAACCACCAAGACTCTTCCTAGAGCTGGCCGCCCGGCCAAACTGAGCAATCGGAAGGAGAAGGTTCTTGGTCAGGGAGGTGACCAAGAACCTGATGATCACTCTGACAGAGTTCCTCTTTGAAGATGGGAGAACCTTCCAGAAGGACAACTATTTCTGCACTGCACCAATCTGGCCTTTATGGTAGAGTGGCCAGACAGAAGCCTCTCCTAAGTAAAAGGCACTTGACAGCCCACTTGGAGTTTGCCAAAAGGCACCTAAAGAACTCTCAGACCATGAGAAACAAAATTCTCTGGTCTGATGAAACCAAGAATGAACTCTTTGGCCTGAATGCCAAGTGTCACGTCTGGAGGAAACCTGGCACCATCCCTATGGTGAAGCGTGGTGGCAGCATCATGGTGTGGGGATGTTTTTCAGTGGCAGGGACTGGGAGACTAGTCAGGATCGAGGCAAAAATGAACAGCACGAAGTACAGGGAGATCCTTGATGAAAACCTGCTCCAATGCACTCAGGACCTCAGACTGAGGTTCACCTTCTAATCGGACAACGATCCTAAGCACACAGCCAAGACAACGCAGAAGTAGCTTTGGGACAATTCTCTGAATGTCCTGGAGTTGCCCAGCCAGAGCCTGGAGTTGAACCCGATCGAATATCTCTGGAGAGACTTGAAAATAGCTGAGCAGCAACGCTCCCCATCCAACCTGACAAAGCTTGAGAGGATCTGCAGAGAAGAATGGGAGAAACTCCCCAAATACAGGTGTGTCAAGCTTGTAGCCTCATATGCAAGAAGACTTGAGGCTGTAATCGATGCCAAAGGTACTTCAACAAAGGACTGAATACTTATGTAAATTTATTAACTTTTGTATAAATTAGCAAAAAAAAATTACTTTTTTTTTGCTTTGTCATTATGTGGTATTGTGTGTAGATTGAGGGGGAAAAAACAATTTAATCCATTTTAGAGTAAGACTGTAACCTAACAAAGTGGAAAAAGTCAATTGCACCTGCAGGGTCACACACAGCGCAAGACCCCACGCTTTCTGGGGCTTCCCCCTCAGTCCCATAAGCATTGGTATAGAGCAATAGTAGGGTATTGTGTAACTGTAAACATATAGGCCTAATGTGGGCTATAGGCCTAGTACGGCAATATGTTATGCTGTAATTATTACGAGCAATATTTCTGCTCTAGCTACGACCTTCTGTTGTAACCACTTACTGTATTATAACACCCATATTGGATGGCTGCACAGCTCCTGTCATTTTCCTTGATCTGATTTACTGGTGTATCACTAAATGTGAAAGCACCAGCCCTGTAATGGTGTCTATTGATTACTGCGTTTTACAGGCAAGAACCCAACGTTATTTTACAAGAAAAATATCCCAGACTTGGAAACTGACGCAGTACTGAATTCGACGATGTTCTACGAGGGAAGGTTCTATAATTCCGAGACAGTCCTCTGGTCTTTGGCTCAGCAGCCAGCTGGGCTTTACTCCCACGGCTACGCCCATCTAGCGGTAATGCAGGTTTGCATTAAGTCCCCCCCCCGTCTATGCTGGCAACTCCCCAGACACTCCATTAAGAGAGCTGGTGATGACAGGAACCTTTCAAGGTGTGCATCTAGAGAAATATACCAGGAGATCCACTTCTATACAGTGAGTGTAGTTGGCCAAGGTGATCCGTCCTGATAGTCATTGTGTATGAAAACCCAGTGAACCACTTTGGATTGAGGATGAATCCATTTGAATTCAATCACTTTTTGACAAGCGGCCCTTTTGATTGAACGAATCCTTCCATAGATATTTGCCCATTGTGGAAGTGCTCAGAAAATGACTTTTTGGACCTGAATGGCAAAACATTCAAGAGATGAAGGTGCTCAAAGTTGACATACTGTATTTTCATACCCACCCTACCATGAGACCTCAATGTTTTCAACACTCAAAACTAGAAACGTTGGATGTTGATATAATTTTACAGACAGGGTTGTCAAACAATTCGATAGTTTCTTAATGTTTTTAATAAAAATGGTAATTTACCTTGACAATTTGATTATTACACAAAAGAAACGAAAATAAAATAAATTACGACTGTCAGGACCAATCCAGTCAACAACCCAAATAAAACTATCAGTAATCAAAGTGCAATCTGTGTACGTACACCAAAAGACATACTAAGAATATGTACAGCAGTAAATCTATTAGTGAGCTATGTCAAGAATCCAGTATTTAACTACAGGCGGTGTTTTTATAGAAACAGTATAAAAAATGCAATGTACTGTAGTAGATAATGTTTCCTCTGCGTTCATTTAAGTGTGGCGATGCGCCACGACAGAGTCACTGCCAAGAGAAACATCCTATTTCTACCAAACCTAGTCTGAATAAGATTCTGTAAAGCACATCAGCTTTACTTGGTAAATAGATCATCTGTCTGTGTTCAACACAGTTCTGAAGGTTATCTATCTCTCTGAGCTGTGGCAGGCAGCCTGCAAGTCAAGAAACACAGCTCACTTGAATCACCTCCGTGTGAGAAACGGCAAGAAAGGTATGTTAGCTTGTTTGTTTGACTATGGTTAGCCAGCCAACTAGTTAACTACATAGACTATAACTTAACTCTACTAACATCATTTAGATCTATAATATTGCTGCCACAATTGAAAACGGCAATTATCTATTGAATAAGTAACATTATGTTGATAGAAACATGGTTAACTAACGTTACTAGTCTAGCAAGTTAGCTAGGTAGGTAGTTTGGAACTGTATCATGTGCAAGAAAGATAGCTACATTTATCTGTCTTCGATTAAATATTATTTTTCTCAGACGAGTTAATTGAAATATTTCCAGCCACAGCAGCAAAATAGAAAGGGGGGAGCAGGGACAAGTGTCGGGTAACGTTAACTTAGCTAGCTAACGTGAAATCAGCCTGAATTATATGAAACTTTCTTTAGTTATCTAACTCTTTAAAAGCTTACGCTATCGTTTTTATAATACGCATGTGAGTTTACTAGACCGAGACGAGTCAGAATCCACAGAGTGAGTTAGGGATGAGAGCCAGGAGGGTAGATGGAAGGAGGAGAGGAGAGAGCCAGGAGGGAAGATAGGAGAGGAGAGGAGAGGAGAGAGCCAGGAGGGTAGATGGAAGGAGGAGAGAGCCAGGAGAGTAGATGGAAGGAAGAGCG
>QNTS01003730.1:104283-121468 GCA_003317085.1 Hucho hucho | reverse complement strand
AGTATGTGTGAGTGTATGGGCAGAGTCCAGTGTGTGCGTGTGTGTTGGGGTGTCAGTGTAAGTATGTGTGAGTGTATGGGCAGAGTCCAGTGTGTGCGTGTGTGTTGGGGTGTCAGTGTAAGTATGTGTGAGTGTATGGGCAGAGTCCAGTGTGTGCGTGTAGAGTCATTGCAAGTGAGAAAAAAGGGTCAATGCAGGTAGACCGGGTAGCCATTTGATCAGCTGTTTAGCAGTCTTATGGCTTGGGGCTGGAAGCTGTTCAGGGTCCTGTTGATTCCAGACTTGCATTGGTACCGCTTGCCGTGCGGTAGCAGAGACAACAGTCTGTGGCTTTTTGGCCCGGGTGATGTACTGGGCCGTACACACTACCCTCTGTAGAGCCTTGCGGTCAGATATCAAGCAGTTGCCATACCAAGCGGTGATGCAGCCAGTCAAGATGCTCTCAATGGTGCAGCTGTAGAACCTTTTGAAGATCTGAGGGCCCATGCCAAATTGTTACAGCCTCGTCATGCTCTGGGATTTTGGGGTAAAGTCCAATGTGTGTGCATAGAGTCAGTTCTGTTCATAGACTACTGCTCAGCGTTCAACACCATAGTTGGGACCCTGGGACTGAACCCCCTCTGAAACTGGATCCTGGCCTTCCTGACGGGTCGGTCCAAGGTTGTGAGGTTAGGCAACGTTGACCCTCAACACGGGAGCCTCTCAGAGGTGTGTGCTTAGTCCCCTCCTGTACTCCCTGGTCACCCACCACTGCGGGGCCTCGCACGACTCCAACACCATCAAGTTTTCTGACGACATGACGATGATAGGGCTCAACGTCAGTAAGACCAATGAGCTGATCGTGGACTATAGGAAAAAGAGGGGAGAGCACGCCCCCATTCACATCGACTGAGCTGTTGTGGAGCAGGTCGAGAGCTTTAAGTTCCCTGGGGTCCCCATCACTAAGGGCTTATCATGGTCCACACACACCCGCACAGTTGTGAAGAGAGGACGGCAGTGCGTCTTCCCACTCAGGAGGCTGAAAAGATTTGGCATGGGACCCCAGATCCTCAAAAAGTTATATTTCTGCACCATCGAGAGCATCTTGACTGGCTGCATCACCACTTGGTTTGGCAATTGCACCGCCCTTGACCACAAAGCGCTACAAAGTGTGATGCAGAGAGCCCAGTATATCACTGGGACCGAGCTCCCTGCCACCCAGGACCTCTTTATCAGGCGGTGTCAGAGGAAGGCCAGAGCCATAGATTCCAGCCACCCAAGCCATAAACTGTCCGGCAAACTGCACCAGAGCATCGGCTCTCGGGCCAACAGGCTACGAGACAGTTTCTACCCCTGAGCTAAATAGCCAGACTGCTAAATAGTCAATTAACTATCTACACTGACTCAATCTTGCATTGACGTTACGCACACTCACTAGACTTTATATACACACCATATAGATACTCACTCACTCACACACACTACACTGTCCCTCCAACACAAATCCCCCCCCCCACACACACATCCCCTCCCAGGTTCTACTGTTGTTTTCATGTTTTTAATGAATATTTGCCGGCGGCCGCAGCGGTTTAATCTGCTCTTCATTTGCCGAGGGGCAGCGAGGACGTTCCCCGGCAGAGAGAACCCACAGGGAGAGAGGGAGGACCACGCTGTGTCAGGATCAGTGTTTTATTGATAGAGCTAGCCGTGCCGAGGAATAGATGGCTCTCTCTATCTCTACCTGCCTGTGGGAGAAGATATCTAAGCACAGCACAGCAAAGCTCATAGAAAACATGACCATCTAGTCATGGGAAACAAGCAAGACTAACACAGACTTCTGTTTTAAATACTTACTCTCTACTCAATAACCCAATCACCCAGTACCTAAAGCTGATCTTCAACTCCTCATCCAGTCTAAGTGTATTGTTAAAATATACCAGATGCTCTAGCCCATAAGGAGGGTTTACTTAGCAATGTGAGATGACATGTTATAAGCACTTGTTGAATGCTGCAGAGTTACTTAGCTTGAGGGATAGAAGAGAATGCAACAGTGCTCTGTATTGGAGTAGCTAATCGGCTTTCATTTAATCAACAAGTGGGCAAAACCATTCTCTCTACTCTGATCAAATTACTGGCGTTTTCCTTTCCTCCAGTTGATAATATCAGGCCTAAACAAAATTATCCCTGGGCTTTGTCTGCGTTTACACGCTCTGTCAGATGGGATTTAGACGTTCGAGGCTCAGGGATCATCTCAATGTGTCTGTTGTAGCGTCTGTTGCTGTCGGCGAGATGGTGAAACAGTGAACCGTGACTAAACTACCAGCTGAGGAGCAGGTGGGGAGACCAAATGCGGCGGCCCGTTTTGGAAGCTCCTATTCAGAGACCAACAACGGGGCCACGGATAGTATCTGTCCCGCCAAGGCACATTTGTCTCATTTGTCAACACTATGAGGAAGGGGCATGGATAAGCAATGGATGGAGTGTGTGGCCATTCTCCGCCAATGGAAAAAGATCAATCTTTTGGCTGAGTGGCGGGCCGGAGACGCTGGGAAAACAACGTGGACGCTGTGAAAGCGGTTGGGGAATGCTTGTCACTCTTAACCCCACTGGAGGGAAATGTGATTGTAGGGAGGAAAGAACAAGAGAGAAACAGGGGGAGTGGTAGAGAAAGAAAATTGTAAATTGGTATCATTTATGGATCCCATTACCTTTCCCTCTTTTCTGTTCTCATTTTCTTTGTGTGAAGATACAGATGCCTGCCACACAGCGTTGGTTGGAGGCATGAAGCAATGGCACAGCAGGTGGAAAGAAATGTTGAAGGAGTCAGGAGGAGAGATCTGAGCTGTCGCTGCATGGTCTAACACAGTGTTTATCAACTCCTCCAGTAACCCCAACAGTACACATTTTTGCTGCAGCCCTGAACAAACACACCTCGTTCAACTCATAGAAGGCTTGATGATTAGTTGAAAAGTTGAATCAGGTGGATTTGTCTGGGGCTTCAATAAAAATGTGTACTGTCATGGAGTAGAGGCTCCCGCATGGCGCAGCGGTCTAAGGCACTGCATCTCAGTGCTAGAGGCGTCACTTCAGACCCTGGTTCAATTCCAACACATAGAGACCAGGCCAGGGGTCAGCGTAGTACACAGGTGTCAAACTCATTCCACAGAGGGCCGAGTGTCTGCGGGTTTTCGCTCCTCCCCTCACCTGGTTGTCTAGGTGATTGAAAGGAAAACCCCAAAACCTGCAGACAATAGGCCGTCCATGGAATGAGTTCGACACCCCTGGTGTAGTAGGAAAGGTCAAAGGTCACCATAGAGGAAAGGATACAGTGCGTATAGACCTTTAGTTAGCGCAAAGGGAACTCACTGAGGGTAAAAGGGCGCACATTGATATTGTGAGTGTATAGTGAGGTAAGAGACTGGTCAAGTCAAACCTACTCACATTAGATATTGCTTTTGGACCTGCTAAGTAGGTGACATCATCATGTCTAGATAAGGGTCTATCTTTCTTTTCTCCTTTACTGTAAGCAGCTGTCGCTGGCAGCAGACAAAATGGCAACTGGAGCGATGCTCTTCTCTCTGCTTCCCTCTGCACTTTAAGACTGTCATAGACGATATCGGACTGCTGCAGGACTAAAGGGTCACGTCACTACCTCTTAATGAGCTTCTCAGGCTAATACATCAAACCCAGATCTACCGCTTCACTGATTGATATCTCACCTCCTTCCAGTTTAAGCGTTTAATTATGCCTTGACATTTCTTTACTTTGCCTTTCCACAACATCTGGGTTAAACTTGTCTGATTTGAGTCTTTCACGGCGGTAATTATCTCAACCTTTTCCTTTAAATGTCAGGATGCAGAGTTGTGAGGGGGCGACACGCTGAGTTGAGGCTCTAACAGTGAGTTCAGTCATTAAACAAAAAGGGACTTGGCTCGTTGAGGAATTTACTA
This sequence comes from Hucho hucho, assembly GCA_003317085.1. Lineage (NCBI taxonomy): Eukaryota > Metazoa > Chordata > Actinopteri > Salmoniformes > Salmonidae > Hucho > Hucho hucho. The sequence continues at coordinate 117,539 of QNTS01003730.1, read as the reverse complement.
AAAGAGACGAGGAGGATTGGGATGAAAACAACCATTGGGCTCTGTGAACATGAGTCGGGTTGTGTTTGCTCCTTCCTACGTGTGAGGCTGATAAGGTAAATAGAATTTCAGTAAGGTTGTGAGATTTATGCGGCGTGGGGAGTTGATTATCTTATGATTCCAATTCACTTTAATAGAGTTAAATTCGATAAACGTTCTATTTATCCCAGAGGGGGAATATTTGCTTGCAGGAAATGGATAGGTAAACATACACTTAACAATACATACAACAAGCATGAGTGTTTTTGGGGTCCCGTAGTTTTGTCTTTTAGCATATGAAAACTTTCTCTGCTAGTATTCCCAAGGGGACAAGTGACACTTGGAGACAGAATCAGGAGGGTGATACCCTGGTCACAATATGCAACTCCTATATTATTTAATTTATGAAGAATCAAAAATGCCTTGAACATAACACCAATTCATGATTTATGAACTCTGACTTCAATATACTAAACAATAAAAACAAATATACATAAACATCGCGAGAAACAAATAATGTTCTGCTTGCCTAGAAGGGTTGGCTGTCCTATTCAAAATGTCTTCCTGTTACCCTTCAGGAAACAAGATGAGGGATGAATGAACGTTTTATTAATGACAATATCGCACGGGCCCGGGGAAAGGAAGACGCAGTGTCACGAAGACAAGCCACGACCAAGGTTGGGGCGTCATTCTAATAAGAATACTGCTATCCTTGTGCATGGAGGAGAATCGAAGCCATAAATGTAATACCCTATGATCTAAAATACTGTATATTCACTGCTTCGGGTCCAATTCCATTCGAATTTGGGAAAATGTATATAAATTCATGAGGTGGAACGAACCAATATCGCCAGGCACCCCTATTTGGAATAACCCCACCTTACCTCCAGCGTTTAATGACAACACCTTTAAGTCCTGGCTCCAAAGTGGCATCATGACATTTGGGCATGTGTACTATGATGGCTCACTACTGTCATTCAAAAAATTACAAGAAAGATTTGGATTATCCAAGGCTGATTTCTTTAAGCGCTTACAACTCAGAAATCGTATTCAATCGCTTCAACAGTCTCTGGATTAATATCAGATTAACAATGCAGAGAAAGAAATAGTAGAAACAAAAAAAAATTATAACAAGAGGAATAAATATACAATGAGTAACGATAACTTGGCTATGTACACGGGGTACCAGTACCGAGTCGATGACCCTAAGGCACCTAGCATAGAAAAAATACTGAAAGAAGCTTTGACGCCAAAGAAGTTGTTTGCCAAGTTATATCAAGGGTTGATCGAATATCTACCTGAGAGATCGGAACATATAATGAAAAAATGGGAAACAGATTTAAAGGAAGAAATTGAGGAGATACGTGAACATGTTCATACCTACTCCTACAACCTAAGACATACATTCTTGCAATTGAAGATAATTCATAGGTCTTAGGTCTCCTGCCAGAATGCATGTAATTCACCACGAAATGTCACATCTCTGTTGGAGATACACAAAGCACAAAGGAACCCTATTACATATGCTGTGACAAACTGACACCATTTTGTGATAATGTATGTGCTATCATTTCATTGTGTCTAGGAATTTATATCTATCCATCTCCACGAGTATGTCTGTTGGGAAATTAAAATATTGGTGATCAATATCAGAGAAAGTTTGGTAATCTAGGTCTAATTGCTGGAAACAATGTTATAGCCATCAATTGGAAAAGCCTCATATTCACCCTCAATAACAAAATGGAGGACTGAACTATGTAGTTACATCCCACTAGACATTGTGTATTATAAGGTCAGGCAGGAACCGGAAATATTTGATCAAGTTTGGAGGCCGTATTTAGGCCATCTTGAAGAGTGTGGCGCTTGACTGGAGGTGGCGGATGGAAGCACCAGCTACAAGTTTGGCCTGTTGGCTTCCTAGTTTCCTAGTTCCGACTAGTGCGTGAGCGCGGCATTGGTCTGAGAAGCGGAAGGCTAATTTGTATTTTGTGTGTGATTGTGGGCAGATACCGGTACGTTGTCGTATGTTGTCGTATGCCCTAGCTTTTTTACCTTAGTGTTTTGTTCATGGAATCCTCCCCCCAAAAAGAACACTGCTTCAGGGGGGTAACTTTCGAGGAACTTTTCTTGGCTGTCTGGAAAGTTAGTATTGGCATTTTTTGGGGGTGGCCATTTCAAGACAATATTTGTATTCGCTTCATGTAGGAAGAAGAGGAGGTGAAGAGAGTACTGGGGTGGATCTCAGTGTTCCCCTGGAGAGCCTGGTTCTCTGACACTAATTCATAAACACACACATACACACACAATATTGCTTTGATTTCTCCTCCTCTTGGTTGCATTATTCATCTGTCGATTCCTCTACACGTTTACCATTGTTTTTCCTGTCTAAACCCCCAGCACTTATTTGCGATACATTACATTCACATTCAGTGGAGATACAAATTGAGCTGAGGATTAGCAGTGGGACATGTTTGTAGCGCAGGCAAATACAACAAGCAACGCTGTTGTTGTCATTGTCATTGCCGCCCGATTTTAACTGGAGTCAGTTAACAGTTTGTTTTGAGGCTAATTGCTTTTCAAACATTGCATTGAGGGGGGGGGGGGAAAGAGAGAGACAGAGAAAATGCAAGAAAGAGAAAGAGAGAGTATGAGAGAGATGGAAAAAGAAAGAGAACGATAGATAAAGAACAAAAAAGAAAGAGAGAAAGAACGAAAGACAAAGAGAGAGAAATAATGAGAGAAAAGGGGGAGAGAGATAACGACAGAGCTCTCTCCTCTGACAGCTTCTCCAGAGTACATTATGCAGGGGGACAAACAATGACTCTCTGTAACAAAGCAGGAAATAAAACCATCCAATGAACACCACTCACCAGAGAGCCCTGTTGTTCCATATAAACTGGCAGGCATAATTAAATTCAACAGCAGGAGAATATGCTGCTGGGGCAAAAAAAACAATCTGAATAAATAAGTACAGCCAAGGCAAGGTGTGTGAGTGAGTCACAGAGCAAACCAGAACAGAGGCTGCCAGCCAGCAAGGAAATGGACATTGTCAGAATGAGAAAGAGAGAGAGAGAGAGAGAGAATGAGAGAGAAAGAGAGCGAAAGAGAAGTGTGTAAAAGAGAAATAGAAAGAGGGATAAAAAGTGTGTGTAAGAAAGAGGACATATTTTGCCTAGTGCTGTCAGACAGCTAATGGTTATATATATTGTGAGGATGATAGGGCCTAGGCCGTTCTCTACACCTTATTAATCTAAATCTGCATAGTATGTCTGGGTGCTACATGCGATTACACCATGTCACGGCCCCTAATGCATTTCAATGTGATTCCACGTGCCCATCACGTCTTTATTAGTATTTATTATGCTGTTGGGTAACATGTTATTGCTTGGCAGTCGGCTTTGTTGTCCGGGAGGGGAGCTCGGCTGAATAGTGGACGTAGGACGTCTATCCCGCAAACTGAACAAATGAATTTGCATGCTGCCATGACGGAGAGGATTCGCAATGGTAAATGAAGGTCTGCAAGCCAAATCACCATCTTAATTTTCTTTGGGGTGGGAAAAGAAGGACGAAAGTTCTTCCGGCGTTGCTACCCAGCTTGCTGTTATTAGAATCCTTAAAGGGTTAGTTCACCCAAATTATGAAATTACACTTTGGTTTCCTTACCCGGTTTCCTTAGCAGTCTATGGACAGGGTATGACAGCAATCCATGGTTTGGCTTAGTTTCCCTGGCACTGTTTTCACATGCTAACATTTCTACATTTGTGGCACAAATCACATTCAAGTCATGGGACAGATATTAGAATTTTTCACGGATCCAAATCATCCAAAGGTATGTGAATTAGATTGTGAAACTGAAGAAAGTCACTTATAGATTGTTTCAACGTGATGCACTAACAAATGCTAATATCGGTGACACTTTAGCATGTGGAAACAGTGCCAGGGAAACTAAACCAAAGCAAGGATTGCTGTCATATCATGTCCATAGAATACTTACAGGGTAAGGAAACCAATGTCATTTTGTAATTTGGGTGAACTGTCCCTTTAAAGTCTTTGAATCTTGGATGGACAGGGCTGTGGAAATGCCATCTGCACTCTCCTCTTCTCTCCACAGGAAAAGAGCAACAAAGCAGAACTGATGTGTATACTTATCATACTGGAAATGTGGAAAAAAATATGGAATATAGCCCCTACGTTTATGCATTAGAAGTGGGCCGACATTACCATTACCATATGAACGAGAGATGAAGCCTCACTGCCTCCTATTAAGGGGCCAAAGATATGGGCTTAACCAGCCAGGCCTGGCCAGCCGAGTCCTACCATCCTACCGCCCGCTAGGCCCAGCCCACTCATCCATCCATCACAGCCCTCGCTGCTCGTTGGCTCTGGACTATCCTCTCAATCCTCTCTACCAGAGCGGTGCTCGTTTGCTCTGTTCTTCCACTCTGTGTGGCAGGATGCCCTGATTAATTAGCAAAGATCCACTGGGTCGTACCAAGGGCCTACTGGGAAGCACGGCATCATTAACAACAGTACAGTAACCACGTGAATGACACCTGCATAGCCAAAAAGGTCAGTATGGGTAGTAGTATTACTAATGTATTAAGTGTATTTGATGATTTAGAAATATATAGTTTATTAAAGTGTATTTAATTACATGAATTATGTATTTTGTGTTTATTCTAGCTTAGTGAAATTGCGTTGACTATTCCATGATCAGTACTGATACAAAGGTATGGAATACACAAGAATGGAAATCCAACATCTTTAGATTGGGAAATAATGACAGGTATGTATACAATAGAAATAAATAAAAAATGGCCAGCCAAAACCTATCTGGAAAGGTCAAGCCATTTTGAGGGAAACTCCGCCATCCCTAATACCCTATTTTGACACAAATTTAAGTAAAGACCCATGGAATACTATATTGAATCCTAAAATGTGTTAAATATGTACATAATCCTTTCTGTATGCAAAGAGCAGTCGTGGATGTTTATCTCTGAGACAAATAGTGTAAATAAATACCAAGGAAAATTACAACTTCAATGAGTAAACAAATATCATAGCATTCTTCCCTACCAATAAAATTTGTGTTTCTCGCTAGCTGTAAAACACTGTAGCTATCAAATAATAAGCCGTGGCCAAAAATATGAAAGCTGTTGGCCTTTGAAAAGTACCCAAATGTTTTCTGGGGAGTCCTTGAGGCAGGTTTAGCCTCTTAACTTCCTCTCATGAGAGGCTAACCTTGCCTGCGGCTAGCTTCAGGGTATTTAGCATAAGCATTGTTAATGTTTACATGCTTGGCATGAAGGTGGAAAAATACACTTTAGCATTTTAACGTTTTTGCCCGTAGTGCCGGGAAAATCCATTAGGTGTCATGCTCTATTTAAACTGTGAATAGGATTTCCAGGAGGACACACAGAGGTATGGGTGGATTATGAATTATGATACAGTGACACACGGAATATCTCTACATCATCCCTTATCAAAGCAATATGAATGACTTGTCATTTACTGTATGTAACGTAAGTGTAACACAACGTGTCACTTGTTCGGTATTTTACTGATCGTTAAACAATCATCACATACGTTTGGGAAGTATGGTTCCATTACAAAGTATGGTTGCAAAATCTCACCTTCACAACCATTACAACCAAAACATTTGTTAAGCTGCACAAGGTAGCCTATATTATTTCTCCTTTAAAAAATGATTTATCATATACAGTTGAAGTCGGAAGTTTACATACACCTTAGCCAAATACATTTAAACTCACAATTCCTGACATTTAATCTGGTAAAAATTCCCTGTGTTAGGTCAGTTAGGATCACCACTTTATTTTAAGAATGTGAAATGTCAGAATAATAGTACAGAGTATTTCAGCTTTTATTTCTTTCATCACATTCCCAGTGGGTCAGAAGTTTACATACACTCAATTACTATTTGGTAGCATTGCCTTTAAATTGTTTAACTTGGGTCAAACGTTTCAGGTAGCCTTCCACAAGCTTCCCACAATAAGTTGGGTGAATTTTGGCCCCTTCCTCATGACAGAGCTGGTGTAACTGAGTCAGGATTGTAGGCCACCTTGCTTGCACACGCTTCTTCAGTTCTGCCCACAAATGTTCTATAGGATTGAGGTCAGGGCTTTGTGATGGCCACTCCAATACCTTGACTTTGTTGTCCTTAAGCCATTTTGCCACAACTTTGGAAGTATGCTTGGGGTCATTGTCCATTTGGAAGACCCACTATCAGTGCGATGAGAAAAGGCCCACATAGACCTGTATGGTTCCAGTCCAGTAGTCCACCAGAGCTGTTCTTAAATGGAAAGCACTGTAGGATGCTTTGTCAGAATGGTGTTCTACTGGGAACCAGTTATCACAGAGGTTAGAGGGCTGCCACCATCGACACCAGACAGATGGATGGACAAACGGACCGACGAACGGACGGACGTGAAGAAAGTACCAAGAAGAGGGAAAAAAGGACCAAGGAAGACTTTTGGAAATGATTGACCACAAAAATGACCCTCTCTCCCAGAACACTTTAACAATCTATATATCTGAGATGGTCATTGTATTAACGCAATTACCACCTCACCACTCGAACGTTCCTTTCAACCCAATCAATGGCCATTCAGGTGACCATCTTCCACCAAAACAAAAGATTTGAAAGTGATAGCTCCAATTTGTCCATTAGTCAAGACAGACGTCTAAGGTGCCAGGTCATGTTGCTACAATGGAGACATTCTGTCAGAGGGCTGATGTTGTAATGTCCTTCTCTTTGTTTCAGACTAGATGGCCCTCTCCAAGTCCGCATGGAGAGACAATCGGAGTGGCAGGCCAAGCCGTCAACTCTTGCCGCACTTGTCTCATGTGAAATGAGTTTCAGAAAGCCTTTCAAATAGGATCAAATGGACAACTGCAATTAGGAGGGCAAAAGTGTGTGTGTGTGTGTGCGCGTGCGTGCGTGCCATTGTCTTTTATTAAAACTCTCACATATATAAAGACACTGGCATGCCGTGAGGAGGAGATGAGAATAGATAAAAGAACTAAGGTTGAAAGTATTGTGGATTATGTGTGTGCATGTGCATGTGTGTGTGTGTGTGCGTGTGCGTGTGCATGTGCGTGTGCGTGGCACAAGAAATATATATGACGAACAACTACAGTACCTTAACACAATCCAACGACTCCTACAAGAGAATGTCTACGCATTGTCCTATCGTATCCCCTCCAGTGTGTTCCTCATTGAGCTTAACTGAGAGTAGCAAAGATGGAACAGCTTTCCCAGTGAGAGAGAGAGAGAGAGAGAGAGAGAGAGAGAGAGAGAGAGAGAGAGAGAGAGAGAGAGAAGTGGAGGACGGCCTCTGATTGTCTTGTAAAGGCCATACGTGATGGATGAGCCTATTCTGAAAGGGCAATCCCTTTTCATCGATTATCTTTTACTTTGATCAAAAACACAAGACCTGGTAAAAATGAACCAAATATTATTTCCATTTACTTGACACGTCTCGCCCTTGGACATACTTTTTAATTAAACTTTTTGTTCAATGATTTGGAAGTGATTTATTATGAGGGGCTTGTTTTATTTTTTTATAAAGGACAAAGCAAAGTTATGAATAAGATATTGTGTCAAATTGTATTTACGAAATGAATAATGAAATATTAGAAATAGTGCCACGTCTTTTTTATAATGCCAAGTCTTTTATTTATACTGTAGATTGGACCTGATGGCAGCAGGACTTTCACTGAGCATTTAAAGTGTACTGTATAACATTGTGACTTTCTATAACTGGGCATTTCCATCAAACAGGACCCATGAGCACCAACATGGGAAGTTCATACAGTGAGGGAAAAAAGTATTTGATCCCCTGCTGATTTTGTACGTTTGCCCACTGACAAAGAAATGATCAGTCTTATAATTTTAATGATAGGTTTATTTGAACCGTGAGAGACAGAATAACAACAAAAAAATCCAGAAAAACGCATGTGAAAAATGGTATAAATTGATTTGCATTTTAATGAGGGAAATAAGTATTTGACCCCCTCTCAATCAGAAAGATTTCTGGCTCCCAGGTGTCTTTTATACAGGTAACGAGCTGAGATTAGGAGCGCACTCTTAAAGGGAGTGCTCCTAATCTCAGTTTGTTACCTGTATAAAAGACACCTGTCCACAGAAGCAATCAATCAATCAGATTCCAAACTCTCCACCATGGCCAAGACCAATAAGCTCTCCAAGGATGTCGACCTACACAAGGCTGGAATGGGCTACAAGACCATCGCCAAGCAGCTTGGTGAGAAGGTGACAACAGTTGGTGCGATTATTCGCAAATGGAAGAAACACAAAAGAACTGTCAATCTCCCTCGGCCTGGGGCTCCATGCAAGATCTCACCTCGTGGAGTTGCACTGATCATGAGAATGGTGAGGAATCAGCCCAGAACTACACGGGAGGATCTTGGGAGGATCTCAAGGCAGCTGGGACCATAGTCACCAAGAAAACAATTGGTAACACACTACGCCGTGAAGGACTGAAATCCTGCAGCGCCCGCAAGGTCCCCCTGCTCAAGAAAGCACATATACATGCCCGTCTGAAGTTTGCCAATGAACATCTGAATGATTCAGAGGACAACTGGGTGAAAGTGTTGTGGTCAGATGAGACCAAAATGGAGCTCTTTGGCATCAACTCAACTCGCCGTGTTTGGAGGNGGACGATGGACGGGGCCATGTACTGTCAAATCTTGGGTGAGAACCTCCTTCCCTCAGCCAGGGCATTGAAAATGGGTCGTGGATGGGTATTCCAGCATGACAATGACCCAAAACACACGGCCAAGGCAACAACAGAGTGGCTCAAGAAGAAGCACATTAAGGTCCTGGAGTGGCCTAGCCGGTCTCCAGACCTTAATCCCATAGAAAATCTGTGGAGGGAGCTGAAGGTTCGAGTTGCCAAACGTCAGCCTCAAAACCTTAATGACTTGGAGAAGATCTGCAAAGAGGAGTGGGACAAAATCCCTCCTGAGATGTGTGCAAACCTGGTGGCCAACTACAAGAAACATCTGACCTCTGTGATTGCCAACAAGGGTTTTGCCACCAAGTACTAAGTCATGTTTTGCATAAAATAAAAGCTAAGAGTCTGTATATTGGGGAAATGAAGGCATAGATACATCTTTCAACATTGATTTCAGGTCAAACAGATGGAAAAGGGGTCTTAGAAAAAAGGTCTTAAAAGGTAGTAGAAATACATCAAAACACCTTAATGTTGAAGTAAAGACCCCTGCCAACTAATATCAATATCAATATTTGGGGGAGAAATTGTAAGAAATATTGCCTTGTACCTTGTAATTCCTTACCAAAAACCCACATATCTGTAAGATATTTTCTAATTTCTCTCCCTCATGAGGGAGGAGGATAATGAAAGTTCACAGAAGTTACAATAAATGGTAGACCTACCAATTATTTATAGTGATTTTACTGATATCAATTTTGTTTATGAATTATTAAGTGACTCAAACTTGTAATTCCGTTAACAAAATGGGTAACGAAATTACCCAAAAAATCTGTAACGGAATTACTGCAACTGAATTGGCTACAATGGGAAATCATAATATTCCACAGTTTGGTCACCTGCTACTGTCCTCCCTTAAACTGGCATACTGTTATGTTCAGCTCATAACTGTTTTATTTATCTTTCTGTAGTCTGGGGGTCAAACAGAGCCTGGACAACTCCTCTCTCTCTCTCTCTTTCTCTTTCTCTCGCTGCCTTTCTGTCTCACTCTCCAGTTAATGTCTCTTACTGACACCTACCCATTTACTGTAGCCAGCACCCACTGAGCACCGACTGACACCGGACATCCATGGACGTTAAAAAGTAGTTGAAATTTGGTCAGTCCACCCTTGCCTTGATGTTAACGTCCACAGACTGACTGGACTGGACTACAACTGTCACTGTTGTTCTCTGTACATTTTTTACATTTGACATGGTAGTTGTTAACCTTTCAAGAAAGCTTAGGACACAAACCCAACCCATTCATGTTGTATACCACCGGTGACAGTACATTTCTGGGGAGTGTGTGGCTATGCCTCAGCTAGGGATTTTGTACGAAATTCTGAACTCAGCAGGATGCCCAGTCCAACTGTTTCCAAAGATGGTTCTCTCTCTCAATTCAATTAACTTTCAATTTAAGGACTTTATTGGCATGGGAAACACGTTTACATTGTCAAAGCAAGTGAAATAAATAATAAACAAAAGTGAAATAAACAATACAAAAATGAACAGTAAACACTAAATATTACTCTCTCTCTCTCTCTCTTTATTGACATGGAGATTGGACAGACAGGTTCGAGGCTGAGTATGTTAACCATCTCTGTCGCCACGGTGACAGATGAGTTACCACGGCGAAGCTCATTTACGAGCGCCAGACAGACAGCGGCCTGTCATTTATCTAAGGTATTTCTGACAGACACACATGTTCCACTAGGGCATATGTCACAGAGTTTGAGGACTCCTTTCGGTGACGAGAGACAGAGAGACACCCACGATGGGGATAAAAATACCAGGAGTATAATGGCCACTGTCAGGGTGCCATAAAGAGAACATGGGATTGATATTGATGTTTTATATAGCATTCATATTATTGATATACAGTAGGGTGATTCATACAGGTCCCTAACAAAGAGTGTTGAAATAACAAGATCTACTCCATCCATAGTCCTTACTGACTACTCCATCCATAGTCATGACTAACTAAACCTTATATAACTTTATATGAGTACCAACTATGCTAGACTGCCAGTGGCAGAGGTGACTCTTTGTACGCATGACACACATCTAAAATAAGTAATCTAACCATAACTTCAGGTGTTTATTGGTAGAGGGGGACCCTTTCTGAAAGGCAGCTTTCTGGGAACATCTCCCAGAATCACCCCATTGTCTTAGCCCCCAATATGAAACTAATCTAGATACCATTCTAAATACTCTACTACACTATACAAAATAAAAATGAAGTTATATTAAACATAGGATGGATGACTCTTCTTCAAACATAAATTGTCATGAGACCACATTTTTTCAGTTGATACTACCAAATTAGGACACATAACTTTATTGTAATGAGTGTACATTTTAGCAGAGCAACTTACAGTAGTGACTGCATACATTTTCTTATTGGTCCCACGCCGGAGCTGAACCCACAACCGTGGCATTGAAGCACCATGCTCTACCAACTGAGCCACAAGGGACATGCTTTAAGTATTTCTGTGGAACATTAATCATGCTAATGTATTATCAATATTATTATTGTTAATATCAACATCATCATACTTGATTATAATTATATGATGTATATGCAATTGTATAGTCTACAAATTAAATCAAATTAACTGCATCTGGACTTATCAGCTCAACATTCTCGACACTACACTAGTGGACATTTAGTAGAATGCAACCAGAGCAACCGCTCACCCCTCAACAATTTCATTTACTGTTTTATTGTTATATACCTGTATGGTTAAGAATATACAGTATCCTGCTGTGGTTTTTCATGTTGGTGAGGTAATATCTTTCTAAGTAAAATGATAGAAGACTTGAGGAAAATTAAATTGAACATTTGAGCCTATTTAGAAAAATGTATTTCTGTTAAGAAAACATGTATTTCATAATCCTCCAAAATATACTTTCTCCATTAAAATGACCTATGTTCCAGATTGACAGTAACAGGGTGTCTAGTTTGACAGTAAGCAATTGGCATTCTGGGACACTGTCAAAACGTCATTATTCTAAAAAGGTGAGTGTAGCATGAAAACCATTTACAATCATGTTGATTCACAATTACATCACATTACAAAATAATGTGACACTGAATATCCTTTCTACATGTTTTATAACCTTAACATTATTTACCTCAGGACTATGCCATTATACTTACCATTATTGCCGCATTCACATTGTTAGTACTAGGAAAGTCGAACATTTCCGACTTGCTGATTCGTTGTAAGGGAATATGTATAACTACAACCAGTTAGCAAGTCGGGAATGTCCGATTCCTAGTTCCGACGAGCGCGACGCAGCATAACCCTCGGGAGACGCGTGTCATTACAATATCAATATCAATCACACCCAAAATGATGACGTTTATATACACGCTGAACACATTGTTTATCGTCACATACTCACTAACACACAGGCATTGATTGTTGGTTATGTTATTGTACACGTTTCAATATAACCGTTACAAAGCTTAAATGTACCACTTGACCAATACTCACCCTAATTCAACGAAGTTGCAAACGTCAACAATGTTACCCCCTCAAATGACCATAGTCAGCAACAATTATTGTTATTAGAAAATGCCTGCAAGGGTCAATAAAGAGCACTTCACACACACCACCGAGGCATCTGTACAGAACCTGAACCCATATGTCATTTCATCCAACAAGCACGTGTTTCAAATGTCCTCCATCGTCACCTTCTGGCCACTTCGAGAACTACATCCAGCCTACCTTTAAAACGAATATTCACTCTGTCATTTCAAACCAGGGATGACATGTTTTTTTCTGATAGGTAAAGGTTAGTGAGAGAAGGAAAGATAATGTCAGTAAATAAGAGCAGTGGAATGAGTCCCCTGCGGGTTTGTACATGTCAATTATCTGTAGAGAAGCAGTGCTCTCTCACAGCACTTATTAACAGACACAATGGATGACCTGGAAGAACTTGGGCACAGCGAACCGCGACCTCAGCGTTTAAAAACCTGCACGCAATGTTACTGTATAAATGTATCCCCCAGGGGCTGGGGAATTACCGTATGGAGCTCAGTGTAGTTTACACTATATCAGGTAGAGAGAGGAGCGAAACACAAAGTTAGGGATGAGGGATACACACACACTCGCACAAACACACACCCACACACACACACACATATATTAATATGATTATAATTAACACAGGCACGTACAGAAAACAAACTGTTCACAAAGAACACTTTCTGACACGGAGAAATATGAACGTTCTCCTCTCTCCCTCTCTGTCTCGCTCTCTCTCCCTCATTCTGTCTCTTTCCCTTCCTCTCTCTCCCTCTCTCTCCCTCTCTTTCCCTCCCTCTCTGTCTCTCTCTCTCTGTCTCTCTTTCCCTTCCTCCTTGTCTCTTTCTCTGTCTCTCTTTCCCTCCCTCTCTGTCTCTCTTTCCCTTCCTCTCTCTCCCTCTCTCTGTCTCTCTTTCCCTCCCTCTCTGTCTCTCTCTGTCTCTCTTTCCCTTCC
>QNTS01003730.1:65985-103553 GCA_003317085.1 Hucho hucho | reverse complement strand
ATGTGATTAGGCATGCGCTAGCTGACTTAGATCTCTTGGACCACAGAGCAAAGTAGGTTTCCATTTGAAAGGCTCCTCTTGCCATTTGCATCAATAATGGCTGTATTATTTAATGCATTAATTAGCATGGCATTACAATTTGACTAACACGTTAATGAGGCTCTTTTCTCTTCATTCCACTCTCTCCTGTAGCTGTATCAGACAGAGATGTTTACCCACTGGGCACAGACTGGTTGAATCAACGGTGTTTCCACGTCATTTCAATGAAGTTACGTTGAAGCAACGTGGAATAGACATTGAATTGACGTCTGTGCCCGGTGGGTGGTGTGTGACTGCGTTATTGCGTTATTGCGTTATTGCGTGTGTGAATAATGCTTTACAATTCCATCTAAATATTTCAAGAGCTTGTAAAAACCCACACAATCCTCACGTAAATCACAGCACAAAGACAGGAAAAGAAATTCAGAGATTCACATTTTGCCGATCAGGATGTTGACTGTAGATCCTTGCTTTCAGAAGTCTTTCCTTTTTTACGCTAGAGAATAACTATATGTGTGGCTGGGCACTAGAGGAACACCACTTATCCCCAGGTAGCATCCCAACCTCACAGTCCTCTCTCTCTCTCTCCTTATTTCTGTTGTCTAGTTATGAGCCTGAAGCCACAGGACACGACACACAAGGGATCTCGTTTTGCGACCGGACAAAGCCCTGGTTTGTACCAACAATCCCCTCGTCTTCTGTTCATCTTTACTTTTCTTCTCCTTTAAATGAGCTGTCATATCTTCCCATTCTTCCACCGAAAGCCTATTAACTCAAACCCCTTGTTTTTGTTACCTTGGCACCAACCAAAGCAACAACAAGAAAGGAGAATGTTAAAAGAATACACGGGGGGTTTCTGTTCTCTTCAGAGGTGTCACTTTTCTTTCCGACAGTTATTCTACCACTCCCAATTAGTCCTACTAAATATAGCCGGTGGTGTCTGCGGCTCCGGGCTGCAATACAGGAGACTATGCAGACTGGAGTACCAGTGTGATACTCTGCAGGGACGGATACCAGTAAGGGAGGTAGTGAGGTAGTTAGAGCGTGTGTTGGGGAATACACATCTCCTGGCCTGCCAAGCCAGCATCCCAGAGATTTAAAGGCAGACATAACAAGACATAGATGAGGACATGGACTATGGGGCTGTGGGGGGAAGTGGGTTCAGCTGGATGCTGATTGCTGTACTGAGGTCTACCGGCATCACAAGGAAGAGGGAAGAGAGAAAGACAGGCAGGGAGCAATGAGCAGCTTGATTTACTGTACATGAATGATATGTGCTTAACATTAGACATTGGACACCTGCTGTTTTTTAACAAGGTCTACTTGTTCTTGTTTGCTATCGGATGGGTTAGCGATGACGTTGTGGAAAGCTACCAGACTAAGCCATCCTGGGAAGACAGGCAGGGAGGCAGTTTGACTTACAGTAATTACACATACTCAGCACATTAGAACCCTGCTGCATTATGACTTAAGCATTGGTTATAGGGAAAGGATGGTACCGGTGAGATGAACAAACAATGGTGACTGATTGGTTTTTCTTGCTCGCATGTTAGAGTCCTTGAAGTAGACCTAAATGACGGCAAATATATTCAACACGTTAACAAATATTACTTCTGTGATTGGGAGTCCCATAGGGCAGGGCGCACAATTGGCCCAGCGTCGTCCGGGTTTGGCCGGTGTAGGCCGTCATTGTAAATAAGAATTTGTTCTTAACTGACTTGCCTAGTTAAATAAAATATAAAAATGCGACATGACATTGACAGCAACCTGCGTGTCTGTCTGGTTCCTACCAGCTTCATACAGCTCAGAAGGGGATCATTGCTTATTTTGCACACTGAGCCATCATTAGCACTGTTCAATGCGCAAGCGATGCATAATGCATGTCCCACAAGCCCCACAAACACACCCGCACACACAGGATCCCTGCCGACAGGAGTGGGCATGTGGTAGGGTTCTGTAAAGCTGGGGATCGTGGTGGTCTGAGCTGTTGACACACACGTGTGTTTGTATACACACACACAAACACACACACAGAGAGCTGTTGACACTTAACATCCCCCATTCTGCTCATTTGGAGGTGACTAACAAACATTGGTCTGTCCTAAAGGGGACACTTGATTCAATCACTAATTTGAAGTGGACAATTGCCTGGATGGATAGGTGAGAGACTAAACCATTTGGGGGTTTGGTATCAGAAGCTGTCACAAGTCTTAAGTTACATGAGAAAGAACACTGTAAAAATGTAATTTGTAATTTGTAACACTAAATCTAGTGGCAACTGTGCTGCCACACAAACCTTAACTTTGCCGGAGTATTGAAACATGGTTGTGAAGGCATTGGGACAGATTTAAGGTGTACTGAAACTTTCATCCTGAGGGGTCCTGAAACATTCATCCTGAGGGGTCCTGATACATTCATCCTGAGGTTTTCTGAAACATTCATCCTGAGGTGTTCTGAAACATTCATCCTAAGGGGTCCTGAAACATTCATCCTAAGGGGTCCTGAAACATTCATCCTGAGGTGTTCTGAAACATTCATCCTGAGGTATTCTGAAACATTCATCCTGAGGGGTCCTGAAACATTCATCCTAAGGGGTCCTGAAACATTCATCCTGAGGTGTTCTGAACATGACATGGTGTGTTGTAACACCACATCATCAAGAATTGTGCAACACCTTGCCAGAGACTGGGAGCCCTAACCCAGAAAAGGTTGAAAACACTATTATGGTGTTTTGAATCCTGTCTAGTGCAGAATTAGATCCCTTCTTCTGGAGTTTCGAAATACTGTAAATGGTCCCTCCTCTTATTGGGTATTCCATGATTTTATATGGTGTTTATAAACTGTTCATCAGTAATTCCAAAAGGTCTAATGCACAGTATTAGCTAAAACAAAGGACACAAGTATTTTTTGTTTTGTTTGGAAAATACAAATGAATTGGTTTGTCCAGGATAATAATTAACAAGACATGATTGAAGCTTTATTATCAAATTATCAAATGACAAAACATTAACTGGCCTTAAACATGTTTATATTGATAAAGACAGTTCAAAGATCTGTAAGGTATTTTTCATATTCTTCAAAATCAACAGAAATGTGGCATTATATTCACATTCATGGATAAAATTACAGACAATGACTGATAATGTTAGAAGTAGCACTCATACAAAACTTCAGGAATGCCCTCCCTCCACCTCTATGCCTCAGCCTTGGGGAATTCTGAACAGTACAAAAGCACAATGTTTGCAGTTCAAATTTAGTCTTTCATTTAAACATTTGTCTTCTGATATAAAGGTATGAAAAAAATAAAGGTGGAATTTCACACAAAAAAACATTATCACTAAGCCCTATTCAGACATCAGATAAGTTGATTTAACGTGGACTGATGACTATAGTCAATTTCTTCCTCAGTCCATGTTAAGTCTACTTATCTGAAGTCTGAATCGGGCCCTGTGATCAGAGTAACAAGAGTGGTCCAGCACAAAAGCTTACTCCTGAAGACTGGCTGAGTGGACTAAGGCTGTTTTGACAAGCAAGACACCTGGGTTCACATCAACCTTTTCACATGATTACCAGTGTTAACGGCTCACTTCATACATTTTAACTCTGCTATAACTTACATAGCCCTAAACATTTTGATCATAACATTATCTATTTTGACAGTTTTGTTTTTTAGTAGCCAGATGTGCTCTCAATCATTGGTGTCACGGAACGAAATTGAGAAACCATAGGGATACCTGTGTCTGGAGGTCAGAAGAGGAGGAGGGGACCATGACAGAGACCACCCAGTGTCGAAGGCCATCCAATGACACATTCTCTGCCCAGTCAGCCAGCATGGTACGTCCAGGTTCCACCTCAGTAACAGTCCACTGCTCCATCAGTTGACCTTTGTCTTTAGCCATGTCATCCTTCCCCAACCAGAAACCGTGGATTGATGGCAGCATACGCGCAAAACTGAAAGCGCGAACCACTGCTTTTAACCAGGGTAAGGCGACCGGAAACATGTTTGAATACAAACAGTGTAGCTATTCCCTCCGCAAGGCAATCAAACAAGCTAAGCGTCAATATAGAGACAAAGTAGAGTCACAATTCAACGGCTCAGACACAAGAGGAATGTGGCAAGGTCTACAGTCAATCACGGACTACAAAAAGAAAGCCAGCCCCGTCGCGGACCATGACGTCCTGCTCCCAGACAAACTAAACAACTTCTTTGCTCGCTTTGAGGACAATACAGTGCCACCGACACGGCCCGCTACCAAAACCTGCGGGCTCACCTTCACCGCAGCCAATGTGAGAAAAACATTTAAATGTGTTAACCCTCGCAAGGCTGCCGGCCCAGATGGCATCCCTGGCCGTGTCCTCAGAGCATGCGCAGACCAGCTGGCTGGTGTGTTTACGGACATATTCAATCAGTCCCTATCCCAGTCTGCTGTTCCCACATGCTTCAAGAGGGCCACCATTGTTCCTGTTCCCAAGAAAGCTAAGGTGACTGAGCTAAATGACTATCGCCCCGTAGCACTCACTTCCGTCATCATGAAGTGCTTTGAGAGATTAGTCAAGGATCATATCACCTCCATCCTACCAGACACCCTGGACCCACTCCAATTTGCTTACCGTCCCAATAGGTCCACAGACGACGCAATCGCAATCACACTGCATACTGCCCTAACCCATCTGGACAAGAGGAATACTTATGTAAGAATGCTGTTCATCGACTACAGCTCAGCATTTAACACCATAGTTCCCTCCAAGCTCGTCATTAAGCTCGAGACCCTGGGTCTCGACCCAGCCCTGTGCAACTGGGTCCTGGACTTCCTGACGGGCCGGTCCCAGGTGGTGAGGGTAGGAAACAACATCTCCACCCCGCTGATCCTCAACACTGGGGCCCCACAAGGGTGCGTTCTCAGCCCTCTCCTGTACTCCCTGTTTACCCATGACTGCGTGGCCAAGCACGCATCCAACTCAATCATCAAGTTTGCTGACGACACTACAGTGGTAGGCTTGATTACCAACAACGACGAGACGGCCTACAGAGAGGAGGTGAGGGCCCTCGGAGTGTGGTGTCAGGAAAATAACCTCTCACTCAATGTCAGCAAAACAAAGGAG
This sequence comes from Hucho hucho, assembly GCA_003317085.1. Lineage (NCBI taxonomy): Eukaryota > Metazoa > Chordata > Actinopteri > Salmoniformes > Salmonidae > Hucho > Hucho hucho. The sequence goes on along the minus strand of QNTS01003730.1, from coordinate 98,411 downwards.
ATGATCGTGGACTTCAGGAAACAGGAGANAAATGTATACACTGTACTCTAAACCATCTACTGTATTTTGCCTATGCCGTTCGGCCATCGACCCAAATCTCAGCCATCGCTCATCCATATATTTATATGTACATACTCGTATTCATTCCTTTACTCTTGTGTGTATAAGGTAGTTGTTGTGAATTTGTTAGATTACTTGTTAGATACTACTGCATGGTCGGAACTAGAAGCACAAGCATTTCGCTACACTCGCATTAACATCTGCTAACCATGTGTATGTGACAAATAAAATTTGATTTGATTTGATCCATTGTCCATGCATTTCCTACATTCTATTATATAAATATTACAAATCTATATACAGTACCAGCCAAGTTTGGACACATCTATTCATTCAGGGGGTTTTCTTTATTTTGACCATTTTCTACATTGTAGAATAGTAGTGAAGACATCAAAACAATGAAATAACAGATATGGAATCATGTAGTAACCAAATTTTACATTTGAGATTCTTCAAAGTAGCCACTATTTGCCTTGATTAAATCTTTGCACACTCTTGGCATTCTCAGCTTCATGAGGTAGTCACCTGGAATGCATTTCAATTAACAGGTGTGCCTTGTTAAAAGTTAATTTGTGGAATTTCTTTACTTCTTATTGTGTTTGAGCCATTCAGTTGTGTTGTGACAAGGTAGGGTGGTATACAGAAGATAGCCCTATTTGGTAAAACACCAATTCCATATTATGGCAAGAACAGGTCAAATAAGCAAAGAGAAACAACTGTCCGTCATTACTTTAAAACATGAAGGTCAGTCAATCCATAAAAAGTTTCTTCAAGTGCAGTCGCAAAAACCATCAAGTGCTCTCATGAGGACCGCCACAGGAAAGAAAAGACCCAGAGTTACCTCTGCTGCAGAGGATAAGTTCATTGGAGTTAACTGGACCTCAGATTGCAGCCCAAATAAATGCTTCACAGAGTTCAAGTAACAGACACATCTCAACATCAACTGTTCAGAGGAGACTGCGTGAATCAGGCCTTCATGGTCAAATTGCTGCAAAGAAACCACTACTAAAGAACACCAATAATAAGAAGAGACTTTCTTGGGCCAAGAAACACGAGCAATGGACATTAAACCGGTGGAAATCTGGTCTGATGAGTCCAAATTGGAGATTTTTGGTTCCAACCGCTGTGTCTTTGTGAGACACAGAGTAGGTGAACGGATGATCTCTGCATGTGTGGTTCCCACCGTGAAGCATGGAGGAGGATGTGCGATGGGGTGGGAGTGCTTTGCTGGTGATACTGTCTGTAATTTATTTAGAATTCAAAGCACACTTAACCAGCATGGCTACCACAGCATTCTGAGCAAAACGTTATCCCACCTGGTTTGCGCTTAGTGGGACTATCATTTGTTTTTCAATAGGACAGTGACCCAAAACACACCTCCAGGCTGTGTAAAGGCTCTTTGACCAAGAAGAGAGTGATGGAGTGCTGCATCAGATGACCTGGCCTCCACAATCACCCGACCTCAACCCAATTGAGATGGTTTGGGATGAGTTGGACCGCAGAGTGAAGGAAAACCAGCCAACAAGTGCTCGGCATATGTGGGAACTCCTTCAAGACTGTTGGAAAAGCATTCCTCATGAAGCTGGTTGAGATAATGCCAGAGTGTGCAAGGCTGTCATCAGGGCAAAGGGTGGATACTTTGAAGAATGTACAAAATAAAACACTTTTTTGGTTACTACATGATTCCATATGTGTTATTTCATAGTTTTGATGTAGAAATGTAGAAAATAGTACAAATAAAGAAAAATCCTTGAATGAGTAGGTGTGTCCAAACTTTTTACTGGTACTGTATATATATTTTTACTGGTACTATATATATATATATATATATATTTTGGGGTGGCAGGTAGCCTAGTGGTCAGAGTGTTGGGCCAGTAATCGAAAGGTTGCTGGATTGAATCCCTGAGCTGACAAAGTAAAACTCTGTCGTTCTGCTCCTGAACAAGGCAGTTAACCTGCTCTTCCCCGGTAGGCCGTCATTGTAAATAAGAATTTGTTCTTAACTGAGTTGCCTAGTTAAATAAAGGTACAAATATATATAATGATTTACATACTCAGGTTTCTCTCTGCAGCAGGTCTCACTTGCAAAATCGATTTTATTATAAATAAAAACATAATTCAAAAAACTTTCTGTTAAATAATACATGTATAAAAAATACATATATCAATAAATGTTGAATAATTCATGTTGTTTGTGTGGATCATAGATTGATCTATGTATTCATATCCTGCTGCATTCATAAACTGTGAATAGCCCACTGCTGAGAGCATGGGAAAATGATAGTCACAGGTGTGTTTGAGTGCAGAGTGATTTAACAGAGCAGGTGCTTCCCATTGACTGAGTACTTGTTGTTTCTCTGTGGTCTGGGAGGGCATAATAAACTATGGAATGCCTTCTTCAGAATCTTCCCACAGGAGGTGATGCAGTCCAGAGGCATGGTGAAGTTCCTGGATGTACAAAAATAATAGTGGTGACGTTTAGTGGTCCTTTGTCATCCAATAATCATAAAGAACCATTTTGGGTTTTTAAAGAAGTCTGCCACCTGGACTGAAACATTTCCTGTGCCCATGTTCGTTCCTTTGTTTCTATTTCGTGAGTTTATTTATTTCCAGGTTTTTAACAATCCTATGTTTTAGATACATTAGAAAAACATTTAAATTAATGTGAAATTATGTAATGAAAGAGGGAAATAAACAACATTGAATTTGAATCAAGTAGTTATGAGGGGAAACTTAGACAGCTTCCTCACACAGTGGTCCACCATGATCAGCTCCAACAGTCCAGAACCATAGCTCTGACACACCCAGGGGATGCTATGATACGCTATGCTAGGCTACACATCCTCTTGTGGATCCTCACGACTTGAGGGGAAAAAGAGGGGCCAACTAGACCGTCTCCCTCTTTCAGCTTGACTGACGGACAGGACACAGATGCTCAAACAGTAGAACGCAAAACGCATGTTCTTGTCAGACAACAGAGATTCACAAAGGTATATTCCCCGACAACGAGAGAGAGAGAATGTGAGAGAGAGAGAGAGAGAGAGAGAGAGAGAGAGAGAGAGAGAGGAGAGAGGAGAGCGGAGAGTGCTGTCGGTAATCGCGGTTTTAACTAAATATTCAGTTGATTCCCTTCCAGTGAGCTGTATGATCTTGCTGTAAGCCACTGACTGACAGGCCATGACCCGCTCCACCTCGGTCTACCAACCACAGCGCTCCGACACGGCTCCACAACCAACGGGATCAATCACTTCTGGAAATGAATGAAAAGTAATTTAGGGAAAACATGTAGTGTGTGCGTGGTTTAACATACTCAAATTGCTTCCGAGGCTAAAATAATACTGACCCTCGATTGAACATACCTTGGGTGAACATAACTTTCTCACCAATTGTAGTCTTATCAATGGATGTGTTTAATGATTCTTTGAGATAAACATTCTCTGTAGATCTACAGAGACCTCTCCCAAGTGTCCTACACCATTTACCAGGTTTTAGCCTGTACAACACACACTTTCCCTGTAGCAACCACTTGGTAGCCTACAGCCCCACACAACACAACACATCCCCCTTTCTCTCCCTTTCTTTCAAACCCACGAAGTGAACAAATGCCAAAGTATGGTAAAACAGCCGTGTGAGAGCTGACTGCCGCGTGGGGCTTTACTCTTCATCCCCCTGCAAAGCCCTCTCCCAACACAGAACAGGAGGGAGACAGGAGGAGACAGGAGGGAGGATGGAGGGAGGCTGGGGGAGACAGGGGGAGACAGGGGGGAGGAAGGGGGAGACAGGAGGGAGACACTGAGCACAGCCTGTCAGGTTGGCGTGACGGAACATTCATTGTCACGATTCCCGGGCGGCGACATGCCTCATCTGGCCGGCCCAGGATGATGGCTAATCTGTGGATGGAATTACAGCTGCATCTGATTGGTGGGTAGGGGGGACATAGGGGTGATGCTGTCACACACACTGCCATAAAACATAGACAAACATAGATAGATTGACACAGGTGGCCGTATAGTGGCCGGTCTGTTCAATGAACCTGATGAGGTGTTTGTGTGTGTGTGTTAGAGAAAGAGAGGAAGAAAAAGAGGGAGAGAGAGAAAAAGAGAGACAACAATAGAGAAAAAGAAAGAAAGGAAGAAAGAAAGAGATCCCACATAAAAAATACTGCAGTTTACTATAGAATACTACTGTACTTTCTATAGAATTCTGTAGTAAATGTCAGGCTAGTATAAAGGATTTTGGAGGCAGGTGCAGCAATACACAACAGGGGTTTTTAATACACCCAAAACAAACACATATACAAAAACACTGGGCTGTACCCAAACAAAAGAGTGAGGATAAACCTCGTCGAACGCCACGGGACGATACCCTTAATACACAATATATATAGCATGCAGCATAACAGCTGCACCAACGCATAGGTACTCACACCACCAACGGTAATGGGAACAATAGCCGGCAGCCCAATGGAAACCAAAGGGCACACTTATACACATACTAATCAGTGGGAACAGGGGACAGGTGTGAGTAATGAATGTTCCGGAGGGATCCGTGACAGTAAACTGCAGTATACTGTAGAATGCTATCCCTCGATCATGTGTAGTACTTACTATAGAATGTTGTAGTATAGTGTAGAATATTTTAGCCACACAAAAAACACTGTAGTAAATGTCTGTAGTAAATATCTGTAGTAAATGTCTGTAGTAAATGTCTGCAGTAAATGTCTGTAGTAAATATCTGTAGTAAATATCTGTAGTAAATGCCTGTAGTAAATGTCTGTAGTAAATGTCTGTAGTAAATGTCTGCAGTAAATGTCTGCAGTAAATGTCTGCAGTAAATGTCTGTAGTAAATGTCTGTAGTAAATATCTGCAGTAAATGTCTGTAGTAAATGTCTGTAGTAAATGTCTGTAGTAAATGTCTGTAGTAAATATCTGTAGTAAATGTATGTAGTAAATGTCTGTAGTAAATGTCTGCAGTAAATGTTTGTAGAAAATGTCTGTAGTAAATGTCTGTAGTAAATGTCTGTAGTAAATGTCTGTAGTAAATGTCTGCAGTAAATGTCTGCAGTAAATGTCTGTAGTAAATGTCTGTAGTAAATGTCTGCAAAAACACTACAGTCCGCAAAAACACTACATATTTTAACTATAGTAAATACTACAGTATTTTGTTTGCGCTCCTCTGCCCCATATCCCAATTTGTGCCACCCATAAGTGAAAAACCTACATGCCAAGTATAGACCATATATTGTGTTCCCTACAGGTTAAAGAAAAGAGCAGAAGTGCTGAGCTCTCTGTTCAGAACCCAGCACAGGAGGTTGCTGAGGGGAGAATGGCTCATAATAATGGCAGGAACGGAGCAAAGGGAATGGCATCAAACACATGGAAGCCATGTGTTTGATGTATTTGAGCCCATTGCACTGATTCCGCTTCAGACATTAACATGAACCCGTTCTTCCCAATTAAGGTGCCACCAACCTCCTGTGGAACCCAGTCCTACCTACTGGTTATGGAACAATGTCTCTTTTAGTATTTCTCTGGTGGGTTTCTTCAAGGAGAAAAGCCACCCACTTCTATGTAAAGGATAATAAAACAAAATACTACAGTAATCTCCCCAAAAACACTACAGTAAATATTACAGTATACTACAGCCTGCAAAAACACTACAGTAATTACTATAGTATACTACAGTCTGCAAAAACACTACAGTAATTATTATAGTATATACTAGTTTATACACTAGTATTTTTTCATCTAGGATGACTGTGTAATAGACTGTAGGCAGGGTACAGAGAGCAAACAGACTGTGGGCTGAATTTATGTGGCCTTGATGACAGTTCAGTTGTATAACGGCTGCCTCTGACTGTAATTTAGAAATGAAGAAAGGAAACAATTTGGTCTTGTAATGATTGCCCTAATGACAGTAGGGAGATCACATTAGCCTGACGAGCAAACGCATCAATAAGCTTACGACTGGGGAATTTATTCCTCTTTCCACCTGCCAAACGGCTGTTAAGTCAATTCAAAAGGTTTTCACTTCACTTTAATTCAAATCAATTACAGTCTCTTTCAGTAGGAGACAACAATAGGGAGAGGTGCTCGTCAAGCCATTAGAGGGGAGACATTTAGTTAGATATGAATAAGAATAAGCACTCTCTGTTCTTTTCAGAGTGTTTGAAATTAAGGAGGGAATTTAGTGAGAGAGAGAGAGAGAGAGAGAGAGAGAGAGAGAGAGAGAGAGAGAGAGAGAGACAGACAGACAGACAGACAGAAAGATGGAGGACAGTCTCTACTCTCCTCTTAAGGTCTGTATGTATCCAGTATTAATACTTACAGCAGGGGGCTGGTACAGTGTTCATAGAACCATGATGATGGAGACAAATAAAATGGGAAAGTGTATGTAAAATCATTTAGCTGTCTACGTTTGTAGCCTATTAACAATGTCTGGTGTGTGTGTGTGTGCATGTTTATGTTTATGTGTGAGTTCACCAGCACAATATACTGTGTAATTCACACTCAGATAAATACAGCACATCTCACCACTCTTGAAGTATCATTCCGATAGATGGGCATCATTTTATTTGATTTGTAGAGGACCTAGACATAAAAACCTACACTTTGTGCCTTCCTCCTTGGGTAAACAGGTAGGCTACAAGAGGAAGAAAATGTCCTACCCCAACCGTTGTTATATAATCCTTTATATACACTATTCTAAATGTATTAGCATAAGAGGCATGAATCTTGAACACATGTACCTGTGTAGAACGTGCAGATGGGTGGATTCTGACAGTTGAGGGAAACAACCAGAAGGTGGCAGCGTTGGGTCGTTTTCTAAAGATACAGAGAGGAAAAACACATGCATGGAAAAGTTCCAAACAAATGCTGAGCTTTAATGTACTGCTTTATCATTAAAGAGGATATCTACTTCCATGTTGTGACATCCCTGACCTGTTGCTTTTCTCTTATCTGTTGATATTTCCTCTTGGCAGAGAGCAAAGCACAAACGTCAAGAATCAACACCAAATGATTGAGCAAAATGTGTTTGATGTGTTCCCTTTAAACTGCGGATCAAACAGGCAATTCATTGCATAAAATGCTGCCAAATTGTGTTTGTGTAACACCAAGATACTGTTCAATTGTGTGTTTAGAACTTTTCCGCATAGTCAGCACCTCTTCTTGACTCTGATGTAGGTCTAGATTTATTATGGTGTCCATGGTAACCTAATTAACCCCTTGTCATTTTTTTCAGACCTCCAAGCGCCATCGTAAATCAAGGAGCAAATAAGGAGTGAGAGGTGTATCTGTTAGAGGTCTCTTTCTCTCTCTCTCTCTCTCTCTCTCTCTCTCTCTCTCTCTCTCTCTCTCTCACCATTGGGGTTGGTCACCATGGCAACGCAGGGTCATAAGAGGTCATGAACTCCCGCCTCAAGCTCAGCTCAGACCTTTTTGGACGCAGACAGTAAACCCCACATACTCTAGGTGTGACAGGTTCACCTTGTGTGTGTAGGCTGCGAGTGTTCCTAATGATCGCCTGTTCCTATGTTTTGACTGGCATCACTCCTATGACACTCCACATCACATGTCGACCTCCTGTCAAAATTAAAAGAGTTATACCCATGACAAATGGCATTCCAAGTCCTCTTGACAAGGCCTACCCACACACTCGAGATTAGACAGAGGGGGCTCGGGGTTAAACGCTGGCCCTCATCAAAACTATTAAGTACTTTTAAGTTGTTCACTCTTGACATTGGCCAGGAAATCATTTGGGGTGACTTGAGAAATTGTTGCTGGAGATTTCCCAGAGAAAATAAGAGTGGAGTAGATGGGTCTGTGGGTCTGTCAGGGCAGTGACTGATGTAGCGGTCATCGCTGGTGCTAAACGTCTCTGTCTAACCCGTAGGGTACTGTCCAACCCTTGAGTCCTCTCTCCCACAGGCTGGTCGACACACTGCACCGTCTGCAGATGAGGTCTGGACCAAGACTGAAACCTTGAAGTTATCAGTGCGGTGATGAAGAAGAAGATGATGATGAAGCAGAGACGTACCGAGAGTCAAACCAGGACAGTCCATGGGAAACTTTCAAAGGAGTTGTCTGAATTGTGGCATTACCACAGAGTGAAAGCAGACAACGTTCATGTAGTCAGGTTCCTCAAAAGAGATAGATGACTTAGCATAGCAAACTGAATAATGTACTGTAGGCTACTAATGGAGCCAAAATACACACTGTCTATTACAGTATAGCTCACATCCTGCAAACCGTTTAGACAGTATTGGCCCCAAACGAGTCGCAGATAACGAGTGGTAGATCTCCAAGGCCGGTTCTCAGAGGGTTGTTGTGGGGTAATATGTCCCATGGTCCCATGAGACGCTGCCAGCATGGCGACCTCATCGTCATCGTCCCTGACCTCTGACCATCCAATGGTGATCCTGTCTTTGAGACTTGTCAAGTGGCTGGGCTCTTTATTTAGCTCCGGCAGGAAGTGGGAGCAAAGGATGTCTTTATTAAAAGTCAGTTGTGAGCCAATTGTTATTTGTTCTAGTATGTAGTTAGGGCCTGAGAGAGAAGGAGGGAGAGAGAGAGAGAGAGAGAGAGAGAGAGAGAGAGAGAGAGAGAGAGAGAGAGAGGATGATATGAAAGGAGAGGGCATCCATTCAACTCATTCCAGACATGTACTAGGCCTATTTAGTATTGGTATCATCCACATAGATGATGTGTTGCTGGTGCATAGAACGCAATGTAATGGTTTCAACCAGATAGATGATGTGTTGCTGGTGCATAGAACGTAATGTAATGATTTCATCCAGATAGATGATGTGTTGCTGGTGCATAGAAGACAATGTAATGGTTTCATCCAGATAGATGATGTGTTGCTGGTGAATAAAACGCAATGTAATGGTTCCATCCAGATAGATGATGTGTTGCTAGTGCATAGAACGCAATGTAATGGTTCCATCCAGATAGATGATGTGTTGCTGGTGCATAGAATGCGATGTAATTTGACTCTCCGACAACGAGCATTTCTCATGGATAATTGCTCCCTAAAAGGTAGTAAAGAATGATTGTCTGTCACACTCTGGAGCATTAGGCCAGCCATTATGTCTGACCCTTGGTGCTAGGTGTTTAGTAAACTCATGGGTGCTAGTGACACATGACGCCCTCAACGTGTTGGCAGTGGGGGTAGTGCCTGGATGAATCTGTCATTGGGTCAGTGGGGTGATGGTCGTTATAAGTCATAGGGATATAGACTTTGACTTGCTTCTTCAGAGAGGCTAGGGACTGAATGTGGCAGAACGGGCTCTAAAGGCTTAATTCTTGATACTCTAACACTGATTCTGCAATTAGTTTTGTCGTATCTGTGCCTGTCGTTTAGGGTTTTGATCTTTCAAGTTTTACAAAAGGTAATGAAAGTGCACATAACATTGTAATCGATAGCCCCATTTCTAGGCTAGGTGATTTCCAGCACTGGGTACGAAGTCAATGCAGAGAGGTCTGTAACGTGCTTCAAAGAAATCACCAGAAAACCATCTATCATATAGAAACAGATCATAATTGGTGTGTTTTCACACAGAAAGAGAGAAAAAAATCCCATAAACTACCTTGGGAACCAGGCGATATTCCGGGCGTTATTCTGCTTGACACAGCTTCCCAACAATCCAGGAGGAAACCCCTTTAGAATGACTAGAGCAAAATGGCATTCCCGCCTTTCTTGGCATCACCGGAGGAATTCATCCTGAAACAAAAACAACCAGATTCCGGAATCCAGTGACATTCCACAGTGACATAGGCATAACGTTCTGTAGGCATAGTCATAAACACGGGTGACTCTTACCCTATTGTCAATGCAGCAATTCACATAATCACATATGTACAGTATATAGCATGAAATACTTACACTACCGTTCAAAAGTTTGGGGTCACTTAGACATTTCCTTGTTTTTGAAAGAAAAGCACATTTTTGGTCCATTAAAATAACATCAAATTGATCAGAAATACAGTGTAGATATTGTTAATGTTGTAAATGACTATTGTAGCTGGAAACGGCTGACTTTTAATGGAATGCCTACATAGGCGTACAGAGGCCCATTATCAGCAACCATCCCTCCTGTGTTCCAATGGCACGTTGTGTTAGCTAATCCAAGTTTATCATTTTAAAAGGCTAATTGATCATTAGAAAGACCTTTTGCCAAGAAACTGAAGATCTCATACAATGCTGTGTACTACTTCCTTCAAAGAACAGAGCAAACTGGCTCTAACCAGAATAGAAAGAGGAGTGGGAGGCCCCGGTGCACAACTGAGCAAGACAAGTACATTTAGAGTGTCTAGTTTGAGAAACAGACTCCTCACAAGTCCTCAACTGGCAGCTTCATTAAATAGTACCCGCAAAACACCAATGTCAACGTCAACAGTAAAGAGGCGACTCCGGGATGCTGGCCTTCTAGGCAGAGTTCCTCTGTCCAGTGTCTGTGTTCTTTTGCCCATCTTAATCTTTTCTTTTTATTGGCCAGTCGGAGATATGGCTTTTTCTTTGCAACTCTGCCTAGTACACAGTGTCGTACGAGCTATTCAGTTTCTTGGTAATTTCTCGCATGGAATAGCCTTCATTTCTTAGAACAGGAATAGACTGACGAGTTTCAGAAGAAAGGTCTTTGTTTCTGTCCATTTTGAGCCTGTAATCAAACCCACAAATGCTGATGCTCCAGATACTCAACTAGTCTAAAGGCCAGTTTTTTTGCTTCATTAATCAGAACAACAGTTTTCAGCTGTGCTAACATAATTGCAAACTTTGTAACTGTAGTGTATGTACTATAAATTAATAGTTGTATAACCTACAGTATATAGTTGAACGCAGTCATTCAGTGAATTATCTAAATTCTTTAACTTCTAATAAACTTTGCCACCATAATAAATGGGTATGTTTTGTTTTGTTCATAAAAAAAAAACATTATAAGTCACACAAACTCTAAGAAGATTTGTTATCCAAATCTAATTTTATCAGTCTGGGACCTTAGTTCTGTTCTCTCTGTTCCAGTACATGAAAATGTCCCCAATTATAAAGTGTTCCTGTGCTAAACTATTGTACTATTCCGAGGTCTTCAACTGAGAGAGAAACAGAAACTGTGTCCCATATGGCACCATGTTCCCTATAGTGGTGCACTACCTTTGACCAGGAAGCATAGGGCTCTGGTCAAAAGTAGTGCACTATATAGGGAATAGAGTGACATTTGAGAGACAGCTAGGGACTTAAGGTGAACCAGCACTTAGTCGTTGGTTCTCCCTCAAACAGCACAGTGACTGATTTGAGCTTCATGTTAAAATGTTCCGATAATAGAATGAAATAGCTCTGCTGGGGGTTGTCTTACACAAGTGGACATGTGGCTCAGTGGATCTAATGGTCGTTTTAGTACTGTGACTTGTGGCTCAGTGGATCTTATGGTCATTTTAGTACTGTGACTTGTGGCTCAGTGGATCTTAAGGTCGTTTTAGTACTGTGATTTGTGGCTCAGTGGATCTTAAGGTCAATTTAGTACTGTGACTTGTGGCTCAGTGGATCTTATGGTCGTTTTAGTACTGTGACTTGTGGCTCAGTGGATCTTAAGGTCGTTTTAGTACTGTGACTTGTGGCTCAGTGGATCTTATGGTCGTTTTAGTACTGTGACTTGTGGTTCAGTGGATCTTAATCGTTTTAGTACTGTGACTTGTGGCTCAGTGGATCTAAAGGTCGTTTTGGCACTGTGACTTGTGGCTCAGTGGATCTAAAGGTCATTTTAGCATTGTGACTTGTGGCTCAGTGGATCTTATGGTCGTTTTGCCACTGTGACTTGTGGTTCAGTGGATCTAAAGGTCATTTTAGCACTGTGACTTGTGGATCTTAAGGTCATTTTAGCACTGTGACTTGTGGCTCAGTGGATCATAAGGCTAGTGAGAGAATAAAACATTGTTTTTACCATTTTGGCAGTGATGCATAGTTTTACATATAAACATTACCTACACTTCCGATGATCTTACACTGTACAATGACTAATATATCAGCTGTACTATACCCCCACGTTTCATCAAAATATTATTATATTGATCTTTTAAATGGTCAAAGTTGGCCATAGTATTTTCACTACAAAGCATTCCAGACATTTGGTTTTCCACAATCTGTCCACAAAGGGTCATGTTAAAGAGTTAAAGGTAAAGGTTATAAGTGCCTGCCTCTCCGACAGACCCGGCAGACCTGATCCCTCCATGAGTTTCCATCAATCACAGCGTCATTTCCTGTTTAGCATATTTCAGTCAGTAGGCAACCCGATCATGACTCATAGTAGTTTCATGGAAGTCTTTCCTCATGTTTCAGGCAGACAGGAAGTGTACAATCTGGAAGCTGTGACAGGTTGTGAGATGACCTCATCCCTCAATGTGTGTGTGTGTGTGTGTGTGTGTGTGCGTATGTGCGTGTGTGAGTAAGCCCTGCAGACTGGTAGTCATAATTCCACCGGAATTCCACACATATGATTCCATCTCCAATGAATTCAATCCCTAATATAAAATGACTTGTTTTGGCGGAGCTAAGGCTCGGTTCTGTACTATGCCCTGTGTTTGAAAAGGGGCTTCATTTGCTCCTTATTGGTCTTTTTGTTCCCTTCTGATCGGGGTCACTTGGTATTCATACGCCGTGTTGCTGGTAATAATTGTGAATGAAGGCTGTGTAAAATTGAAAACACCTGGACAGGCAGTCTCCTGAGCATGGAGCAATTTCATTGGTCAGTTGTGTATTCCAAGATTTCTGTTCTTCCATATATGCAGATGAACACCTTGTCCAATGTTTTCTTTATTTTTTAATGTTAAATAATTCTGTCCTGGATATCATTCATATCAGCACTCATAATCACTCTATTACTGTGTAATGTAGCAAATGAAATTGTCAAAGTTGCGCAATTCCAATCAAATCATACTGTAGGTAATGAATTTAGAACAGAGCCCCTGTTGTTGTTCTAAACTGAACCTGGTTGGAATTTAGAGTTCTGAGTTCTAACGAAATTAAGGGTTTAATCTATGGGGACACTCTCTCTCTCCAGGTGTTTATCTCTCTCTTTCCAGCTCTTTCTCTCCAGCTCTCTCTCTCGCTCTCTCTCTCTCTCTCCCTCCAGCTCTCTCTCTCTCTCTCTCTCTCCAGCTCTCTCTCTCTCTCTCTCTCTCTCTCTCTCTCTCTCTCCCTCCAGCTCTCTCTCTCTCTCTCTCCTCTCTCTCTCCCCTCTATCCCTCTCTCCTTATCTCCACTGGGGGTCATGCCATTATTCTGTATGTAAATCTGTCTAAGGTTTCGGAACATTGTGTTGCATTGCCATTGTAGCCGTTCCAATCATTAATAGAACCACTTGTCTCCTTAGATTCGTGTATTTTTCTATGCCAAACTGAATAATACACTTTTTACATAAAACCTCAGCACAACAGCTACTTCTGAATGATTGTGTTTCAAACTATGTGTGCCTCTCAAATGCCAACCTATTCCCTGTACAGTACACTCATTTTGATCAAACCCCAATGGGCCCTAGTGCACTATATAGGGAATAGGGTGTTCCCACTATATAGGGAATAGGGTGTTCCCACAGAATAGTGGTGTTCCCATGCCAGGACCCTTCTGCTGTAAGAAAACAAAGGGACAGCCAAGGTATGTATGTTCTTTGCAGATATTAAACCTCTTAAAAGGAAAGGCCAAAGAAACACACGTTAAGCATTATTAAGGGGCAGATCAGTATCTCACTTTACTATTTCAATATAGTATAAATGTTCACAGTACTTTCAGCAACACAGTCCTTCAAAATGTCTTGAAAACGAAATACAGTAACTTATCCACTGTTTCCTATACATTTAGGCTATCTAATTGTTTATTGCTGTTGCACAATCACAATCAATGAACGTAAGGTAAGAAATCATTAAGTTTGATTTATTTGTCTGGACATTTCAGTGACGGATAGTTCCTGTGAGGTTTTGTGAAGGCACCTTGGGTAACTGGAGATTCCTGCAGGTTCCGCACAATAAAACCCAAATGTGTTGCGAGGTTGACAAATGTACAGCAGAGATTCCCCTGCACCGACCATCCGTTAAAGCATGGAGCTGCAGTGACAGCAGAAACATTATTCATAGGTAGAGTGTATTGTTATATGTTGGGAAATCAACGCAGAATAATATGGACACACACAAAGTTGATTTGCAGGACATTTGTTTTAAGTTTTTGGCTACCTCACTAGCTTAACAGGCCCACTGCTTCTCTCAAGGAGGCAGAGCAAGTTAAAAAGGTCTTGAACCAAAACATTGATGACAATAAATGGGCAGACTGGTAAAACCTTGTGTGTGTAACGTGTACTCTGGGAGTCGGGAAGCAAGTACAGGGAGTGAATGATTCAATAATAAATAAAACATGGAACAAACAAGAAACACGAAATGTGTACAGACATGAAACAGAAACAGAGTCAATAACGCCTGAGGAAAGAACCAAGGGGAGTGACAGATATAAGGGAGGTAATCAGGGAGGTGATAGAGTCTAGGTGAGTGTCATGAGGTGCAGGTGCGCGTAACGATTTTGGCGGGTGTGCATAATGTTGAGACAACTGGCAATGTTGAGTGCCGGAGAGGGGGAGCGGGGGTAAATGTTTTTCTTTCTTTTTGTCCTGAAAAGCCAAGAACAGAACAGGAAGTATAGTTTAAGAGCGGTATGACCATGAATCTATTCAAAAACTCCATTACCCAGTAGGCAAACAGAGCAAACGGGCAAAGGGACAGCGAGTAGTAACGTAAAGTTGTGGCAAGATACTGATATACTGCACAATAATACTGCCTCATCAAAGGTAGAAAAACGAACGTTTCGAAAAGAACACTACAACTCTTCACCATTTTAATAAAGAAACTACATTTCCCATATTATACTATTCTCACTCCATGAGATCATCTGGTGGCCATATTACCAAACGCAACAACAACATTTCAAGATCCTCTAAAATCCTAACAGCTAGTGATAGCTATTGATGATGCCAGAGCGTTCTATTGACCTTGTGGAGGGAGTCTGTGCCCTCAGAGATGTAGGGTACATAATGCCTCAGTGCATATACAGTATACGTTAGTATAACCTAGAGAGGCAGCATTCCTTGGGATAGGATCACAGGCTACATTCCAAATACCACCCTATTCCCTACATAGTGCTTTACTTTTGACCGGAACCCTGTGAACCCTGGTTTAAAGGAGTGCACTATATAGGGAATAGGGTGCTATTTGGGATGCAGACACAGACTGCCTGTATTTCAACATAACCCACTGGGACAGTGAACTGAAGTACCCTGTCTGGCTTCTTGGCAGGCGAAGAGGGAGCTTGAAATCCCGTATTTATCAACCATTTGAAGGCACGAAAGTCCATGAATTCTTGAAGTCGACATCAGGGGTTGCCAGGAAAAGCGGTGATAGATAAAGAGGTAACACACTGAAGGTCAAGTCGCCAGATGTGAATTACAAGGGAAAGGTTTAGGAGGGGGCAGAAGAGGAGGGGGAGAGGAGAGGGATATAAAAGGATGAGAGGAAAGTGAATGGAGGAGAGGAGGGCTAGTGAGGAGAGAGAGTGGAGAAGATAGATAGAGGGAAAGATAAAAGAGAGAGAACTGAACAAAATCCTTGTTTTCTCAGAGGACAAAAGAGAGGGGGATGAGGTCTCTATGGGGATGACAAGCGGTGGGTGTATAAAGAGTGGGGGGGTATATTTGGTCGTCCTGTTCTGAGGTGGTCCGAATCCTCTGGCTCAGGTTTCAAGGGCCTCCGACACCTCTTTTGTGAGAGGGGGGTTTAGACCTGTGTGTACGTCCAGGAAAGCCAACAAACACACTGCAAGGTCTATTTAAGGCCCCCTGTCGAAAAAACACAAACACCTCGAAACCCGAGCGGCCGCGAAAACCCAGAATGGCTCAACAAACAAGACAGAGACACTTGTCTGGTTCGAGGGTGAGCAGGGGACACACACTCAGGCATCCCAAAACAAAATCTGTGACAAAGTAATAAAACGACTCTAGACTCAGTCTGCTTCATTCTGAGTCTATTGAATTCAGCCATTCTCACTAGGTGCCATATAAGGAGGATGCAAATGAGATAGCGTGTGGCTAATTGCTCACCCTTTGATGAGGAGGAGGCAAGAACAGACTGCTAGGAGAGAGAGAAATGATCAGTGCCCTTATCTAGTGGCACAGCACACAAGCTATCCTACCCTACCAGCCTCCTTAGGCGTAGGAAGGAGATGCAAACTTTCCCTTTGCTGACATGTAATCAGTAGGAGGATTTGGGTTCTGTTTGCGAAGTGCTATATAAGCAAGAATATAAGCTTCATAAAGTTAAACAGACTCATACAGCCAGGACCATGTTTTGGCCAGAAAAAGCCAGGGAAATCCCTCTATACAGTACTCTAAACATAACAGCCATGTGGTCCTGTCTAGGACAAAACAACATTAGTATTCTATAGTACTTCTGTAAAGCCTACACTCACAGTGTAGAATAGGATTGCGTTTACATTTTAGTCATTTAGCAGACGCTCTTATCCAGAGTGACTTACAGAAGCAATTAGGGTTAAGGTCCTTGCTCAAGGGCACAACGGCAGATTTTTCACCTAGTAGGCTCAGGCATTCAAACCAGCGACCTATCAGTTACTGGCCCATCACTCTTAACCGCTAGGCTACCTGCAGGATCTGGACAATAAAGGACAAGCCAGAGAAATAAGGCAATATCCACTCACTATTGTAATGTATCTGAAAGCGAACCTGCTCCAGGGACAACCTTCAGACGGTTTATGGCTATGACGAGACAAACAAACTGGACATACACCATCATGCAAAGGCACACATTCATTTGAAGTTAAAAACAGGGAAGCCTACAGTAAGTAAAAACACAAGGAGGACGCTGGCTTTATGGTTCGTATCGTGTCATGAACGATGTGCGCCTGCAAGACATCTCCCATCAGACAAAAATGTACACTTGACTATTTCCTGTGCTCCTTCTGTGATAGTAGTTACAGTGCAGCTCTTCAATAAGAGGCCATAAAGAAACACAATATGACTGTAGGGTGCTGAGGTGTAGCGCACAAATCAAAGGCTTTTTATGTCTCGTTGGAAACCAAGCAGCGCTGCAACCGATGCCATAAACGTACCTTTTCCTTATGTACTCAGATTGCTGTACTCACTGGCTACGCAGTATTTAGGCGGTTGTGCAAAACCCACAGCAAATGTACCATTGCTTAGTTCAGTACCTGTTAATGGCCTGCAATAACACAATTGTGTTTACCCAAAGCAAATGCTCCGCCATAAGGATTCCATTTACAAACTGTTATCTCCTCAAATAACACACCACAATAGGCTTATCAAAACGTTTTTATGGGACATTAATATAACAGGCTTCATAATACATGTTATTGTCACGTACACCAGAGAGGTGCAGTGAAATGTGATGTTTTACAGGGTCAGCCACGGTTGTACAGAGCCCCTGGAGCAAATTAGGGCTAAGTGCCTAGCTCAAGGGCACATCAACAGATTTTTTTACCTTTTTACCTCGGTTCACCGAACCAGCGACCTTTCGGGTTCCTGGCGCAAAGCTCTAACTGCAAGGGTATCTGGCACCCTATTAGGTCTGTTCATAACTCTTGAGCTTACTACAAGCTCTAAACAGACGCAAGATTCAGAGGGTTGCAATGTCGTCACAAAATAATACGCCCCTGCAGTCTACATACTTTTTTAATACCTGAAAATTGAGACCCACACTATCATTCGTTCCGCAGCCGTGGGGGCGGTTTTGTCGCTTGGTTCCTTGATCTGATCTATAGGCTATATAGGCTGTTCATCAAAGTAGCTATTTGCATTGATAACCAAATATAATCTCATCGACTGTTCAAACAGTAAACCAAACAGCAAGAATCCACCCAAAAGGGTATTTTGTTTAGAACCAGGCTATGGTTAAATGGTAGAACCTGCTGTAGCCAACAAGCTAGCCATGTGCTTTTTTCTCCTTGACCAAAACATGATGGTGTTCTATTTGTAGCTGATATGGGCATGAATACACAAGCAGCATAACAAACTGGGATCATGTTTTAAGTTACACCAGCAAGTAGAAGAAGATTTGACAGGTCATATTGTTTTATTATAAATCAGATTATTTCACATGGAGATGTGGGAAGGTAAAAAGGCTGTTTTTAGCTAGGTTTAAGCCAGCTAGCTACTACTAGAAAGGAAAGGCGACTCTTTCTTGCTTTCACAAAATGAAAAGACAAAAATTAAATACTTTGCTATCGCCCCTTGTGAATGGGAGTGGGACCGGCGAGGATAACATGTTACCAAATAGTGTCCGCTACTCCAGAAATCCCACTCCACCCATGGGCACGCACGGAGATCAACCAAGTGAAGCTTGTTGTAACCATTTCTTTCACAGAGGTACAAGCTTTCACATTTATGTACAATAAAGAACAGAATCTTAATTCCATCTATAGATGTACATTTTGTATTGCAATCAAAATACTTCCACTGCAGTTGGCAGTTAGCAGAAGACATACACTTGTTTTACTGTTTATTACTAGTGTTCAGAGTTGAAGTCTGTATGTTGAGAGACACTGAAGTAATATACACTAAGCCCAAGACAGTAAATCACCAATGTACAGCAGATATTCATCACATTGGTATCTTTGGTTGGATGTAATTGAGATTTAGCTGTTGTTTTATAAATGTTGACAGGACCATTTCATTTTAAAAATCATATTGTATTCTGCTCCCTGACCTGTGCAAGATCTAACTCTAAACCCTCAGAACGCCCCAACCATGGGTCCCCGCTCTCCAGCCATCCAGCTAGCCTCGCAAAACAAGTACTTGCAGGCCTAGCCACAGTTTAATTCACTAACATCCTCAAAAGACCACAGTACAGTCAATCTATGGAGTCACCTGTGTATTCACAGTCACGAGCGCCAATGTGTTCTACAGCTGCGACCTGATAAAAATCCACAAATCCACATTGACAGGTGAGTGGACCGGGGACCGGGGCTTGGCCAGTGTAAAGGCCATATTGACCCAGATCTAGACTGGGTCCATCTCTGCTGGTCTCTAGGTGGTCGGGAGTTTCCTTTCTCTCTCCATCTCTATAGTCCCACTGACAGCATCTCCATGCAGAGTGTTCATATACAGTAATACAGTACAAACATTGATTTATGGCAATAAATTGATTTATGAGAATAAAAATGCAAATGTATTTTTGAATGTTTTTCCACACAGGTTGGACGGGAAGGGACGCTTGCACAACACAGTCACGTTACTGTTAGTAGGTGATAAATCACTCAGCTCCACTGTGAGGTTACGGCATACGGCGGTGGGGTTAGAAATTAAAACACGGAACGTTGTTTGCTCGGGGGGGTACATGCAATCCGGCAATACGTCCCGGCAGTATGTCCTCCTTGGCAAAGAGCGGCGTGTCGTCAAGGGTGAAACTGAAAATATATATGCTTTTAGCCTGATAAAGCCTGATAAATGAGTTGAGGGTGTCAGAGATGTTTGGATGTAAACTTGGTATTAAGTTATTTCACAGGGAATGAAACCAGGCAGCCACTATCATTGTTATCAGTTGTTAACACCCCTAGCCTTCTAGTCAAAATATTATTCAGGATTTGTGTCACTAAAGTATTTTACATACATTTTGTCTAACACATGGTTGACCTTGTATAGGCCCTGAGGGGCAGTTTGGATGTAGAATCTACATCTTCTCAGTTATTCGTCCACGGCTTCAGTCTCAGATTCCCAAATGCCTCAATGTAACATTATCAGATAGATCCATCAGGAAAATATCAGCAACATCAATTGTCACTACTATTTTGTCTCACTGCGTAATCTTGTTTGACTTCCAAACGTCATGCATGCATTTCCCAGAGCTTAGCATCTTGATGATTCAATAGGTTAATTAAAGGATCAACAGGGGTTCAAGTGTTCGCTTAGGCTACTACATGAACTCAACTAGTCGACCCTCATGAGACGCTATGGATCTCAGCTCAAGCCAAGTTGGCCTACTGTGGCCTAGTCAGGGTAACTGGGTATGTGTTTCTCTCGGCCTCCCTCCCCTCTCCTTTGTTCTATAACTAGGTTGGTTAGGAAAACAAACAGTCTTTGAATTGATTTCCCACCCTGTCGCCTTTTAAACGTATCTTCCATGTTTTCGCAGATAAAAACATTTACAGTGCCTTCAGAAATAATTCATACCCCTTAACTTACTCAACATTTTGTTATACAGCCTGAATTAAAAATTGATTAAATGGAGATAAAAAAAGGCCTCATCCATCTACACACAATACACCATAATGACACTACAGTGAAAACATGTTTTAAGAATTTTTCAGAAAAGAATTTCAGGAAGAATTGACATTCCAAGGACAAGGATGCTTGTTTGGTCATTCGTAAAAATATGTCAGTAAATTTAAGATGACAGGTACATCAATATGTTGAGCTAAGGACTAAGATAAGACATGTCTGCTGTCTACAGTCTGTCGTTAGTTAAGTTTCCCAGTATTGTCTAAGATAACCTTCTGCATTCCCAAATGGCACCCTATTCCCAATTTAGTGCACTACTTTTATCCAGAGCCCTATGGGCCCTGGTCAAAAATAGTGCACTATGTAGGGAATATGGTGCCATTTGGAACGTAGCCCCAGTCTAACTCCATGACTCTGTGATGTACACACACAGATAACGGAGCAAATCCCCCTAAATTCTCCCCTGAATCCAACCTTAAACAACATTCTGTCAATGGAAAGTCAAAATATATATCGACCAAAGCAATGGTTGAATAACAAGAAAAAACATCCTTGTCGCTCTCACAAAGTTCATCCCAAATGCTATCGAATTCAAAAGTAGTGCCCTAGGGAAAAGTCTCAAGGCCGTACCATCAGAAAACACACTGCTTAGCTAACAAAAGTGTCAGAGCGAATGCACTTACAAGCAATTACCTAACGACATTGGCGCAGGCCAGAAAGACAATAAGACTATGGGCTAAGTCCTTGCTTGGTTTGCATCCAACAACATACTTCGCCTCATTGGTTTGAATTCCTTTTTTATGCACTCATCCGACACTCGTGTTAACTGCTTGCTCTGAAACAATCATACGGCGATTGGCCCACCTTGCTGACTTTAAAAGAGGTCAAGTAGATGAGTTAAAAAGTCAACGAGACGCAGGACAGCAGTATCTGTCTCCTCTCCTCCCAAAATGAAAAACAAAAGCCTCATTTGGTCCCATTAAAGACTGGAGAAAGGCAGCCGGGAGGAATGTTCTCGTTACTTAAGCAGAAGGGCTCTGAAACAGTGGGCTTGTTTCTCCTACGGGATTATCCTTGACAGAAGCTGGCAAACGTTTCTGGGAAATGGCCTAAATACCTCCCTCCTCCCCTCCCCGGTCAAGTCGCTCCGATCTGCTTCTCAGCACGTTCTCATTTTTTCCCAGTTTCCCTCCAGTTTCCCATTCGAGGAGGGGTGGCGTTGCCGCAGGACCAGGTTTTGATGCTATAGAGGTAAAACAAAGTGTTCTGTTGCCCTCGTTGGGAAGACATGCCTGTGGGATGTGACGTACCTTTCAGGGTTTGCCTGTTATGATAATGTTGCCTATTAAAACTGCGTTACCGCTAATGAGCCATTGCCTCAATCCCAATACACACTATACAATGCTCTCGGAGGAGGCGTGAAAAATGTGCATGTTTCAATGTTCAAAACAATATACTGGTTATATATGTTGAGTATTTATCCACGAGGTTGCAATATAAAATAATAAACCAAGACATTTCCTCAGATTCAAGTGTTTGAACACTACTTTAGACCAGAGCCCAGGGTGCCATTTGGGTCTCAGTACAGGTATTTTCCCTCCACTTCTCAGAAGGGTGATGTTCCTTACTATTATAGGGGCCTCTCTGATGGCTTCAGGCAGGGGAAGGAGATGAAGGTGTCCATCATGGCTGACGCCACAGGGAGCAGTCACTCAGCCACCCAGCGAACAGAGGGGCTGACACAGCTGTGGTTTCAGCTCCCATCTTTCAAGTCTGTTGTATTATAAAAGGGTGTGTGGGGGGGTATAACTACGTACTATAGTGTAGTAAAATAATATCAAGAGTATCAACTGACGAGAACCAAGAGACCAAAAGTGTCAAGTCTGAGGTTTCATCTGTATCCAGCAGTGCCTTTTCTCTTTTCCAACATTAGAAAATTTTCTTTGGCAGCGGACCTTTTGGAATTTCGCATTTCGATGCTCATTTCATATATTTCTACATTCCAGTTGCTCAACGTTTGCGTGGGGTGAGGAGGACATCTTTCTTTAAGTGGGGCTCCGCTAGTCCAACGTTTGTACACCGGCCAACCCCTGTGCAGTCACAGAGACACGGATATACGGAGACATGCAAACACACACACTCGTAAACACGCAGGTGCTGTTCTATGTCGTCACACACACCTCTCTCCCAATCCGTTCACAGGCCTGCATCCCATTGTGTTGATTTACATAGTTTTCTAGACTATAAAATGCTTATTTCTTATACCCATAAAAGCTTAAGGGGATGTTGTAGTATGTCGCCAGGTTTCAGTCAGTCATGGGAATATTCAGAAAGCCTCACTCTGTCTGTCTTCCAACTCTGAAAAATTCCCCAAATTCACATTCCGAGTGACTGTTCCGGAGGGAACCTCTGATGAGGGAAGCCAGTGACACTGCAAGATTGGTCGCGTGCGAGAGGCTATCAGATAAGTCAACTAAGTCATCGCTGCAACGCGCTCTGTCTTTCGTAATCGGCATCTCCCCTTCACATATGAACTGTGTCCCAAACACCACCCTATTCCCTATAGGGCCCTGGTCAAAAGTAGTGCATTAAATAGGGACTAAGATGCCATTTGGGAAGAAGCCAAGGCCTTGTGCTGCTTGATTTCCTGTGTTATGGAGACACATACTTTCAACAGCTTTTGACCGAAAGAGACATAAATTCCAGCTCCTGCCGGGACGGTTTGTGCCTAATGAAAGGAATGCGTCACGGTCTAATTTGTTTTTCCACATCCTTAAGTGCTTCGTCCTCCATTGCGAGGTTACGATAAGACGTTTGGGGAGCCACACACAACTACATACTGTAGGTCAAAGGTCGAGAAATGCCAAATAGCGACTCATTGAGCTTCATTTGAAGAGAATATACTAGCATTAATTAAGCTGTGTCACACTGACAGATAATAATCACACACGCAGTTGCACACTATCACACTATTATAAAGACAAAGCAAAATGGAGAACAGAGTGAATAAGTCGGTGTCACAATGGCATCCTATTCCCTATGTAGTGCCCATGTGTAAGCCTATAGGGCTCTGGTCAAAAGTAGTGCACTTCATAGGAAATAGTGCGCCATTTGGGAAACATATTCATTCTAATCTAATTGAACTTTAGGTAATTTGCTCCTTCCATCAAATAGTCTGACAGTTATCTAATGAGCAGACAGTCTGCGTCCCAAATGGCTCTCTGTTCCCTATAGACTGCACTACTTTTGACCTGGGCCCATAGTGCTCTAGTAGTCACAATATATGGAATAGTGCATAATTTGGGATGCCACACAGCTCATTGCAGAAAGCAATACTCAACACATGTCACTTCCACCGAAGTCGCCTCCTCTCCTTGTTCGAGCGGCGTTCGGCGTTCGGCGGTCGACGTCACCGGGTTTCTAGCCATCGCCGCTCAGTTATTCATTGTTCCATTTGTTTTGTCTTGTTCCCTTCACACCTGGTTATCATTCCAGTAATTACGGCATGTATTTATTCCTCTGTTCCTCATTATGTCGTTGTGTGGAATTGTTCGATGTTTCATGTTGTGTGAGGAGCCAGGCTAGGTTCTACCGGGTAACGAGTTTCACCCGTAATCTTATTGTATTGGTGTTACATTTATGGACTTAGTTATTTCGTCGCGCCCTACACTTTAGTTTTGGCTAGAGGAGTGTTTGACGCTATTAGCGTTCATTCTTTTGTTTTTGCTTCTGCCAATAAAGTGTGTGCCTGTACTATACTCTCCCCTCTCCTGCACCTGACTTCAACCCCAGTAGCGCACACCGTGACAACACAGCCTGGGAGAGAACTGAGACATAAGCCGTTAGATCTGCCAAATCAGACTCATTCCAGGGCTTTGTAGTTTAAAAATCCATTGAATAATTACCTTTTGTACACACCTTTTTTATTTAGAGGGAAAAAAATCACATTAATCACATCCAAATAGCTGTCACACATTACGGTTATTATCGTCACAGCTAACGTTTGTAAGAGTAATATTACTACCCACACAACCCCTGCTATTTTGCTTACTGGATGTAGATAGACCTACTTTTTTGTCAAACAACTCGAATTAACTCTCCTATGTGTGTGTGTTTGGGGGGAGAGAGAGAGAGAGAGAGAGAGAGAGAGAGAGTGTGTATCCTGGTCAGTGTGTGCGTGCACGTCTCTCTCTGAGCCTGCCTGGTCGTGATGGGGTGACCCATGCTACATAAACAACAGTAACAAATCCTCTGGCCTGTTCTACTGGGTAATGGCCTCTTTAAGGTCTGGTAATTATCCACAACCCTCTGGGGGAAGCAGGCTGCCTGGTCAAGGTCCTTAAGCCTGAGACATTCAGACGTTTTCAAGGCTGACCTGAAAATCCTAAGACTTTAGGGCATAAACTCCCAGGCAGGCTGTTTAATGAAATACTTTAATCGTTCTATGTATGGAGAGTTGTGCTATTTGTGGCATCTGTATGAGGGGATAATATAAATTATTCTGCCTTTACTTGGTCATTGAATGTTTCCCTCAGCATTTGGACATCAAACACGTTGCTATAACAACCACTTGCGGAAAGCAGAACCTCACACTTGTTTAGACTTTCTCAAAGGAGGAGACGGCTACATGGAATAATAACACATGGAATAATAACACATGGAATAATAACACATGGAATAATTCTATAAATCTTTGTGAAGTAAATGTATATTTGGAGTGTGGTGGTTTTATTGCTAACACACGCGCGGGCCATATTTAATCAGGGCCAGTCGGCTGGCGTGAGGGAGGAGTATGCTCATTAAACGCAGTGTTTAGTGAACTGGGAGCCAGGCTAATCCCCATTCAGAGGTCTTAAACATAAACTTCCCAGGATGACTGATTTCCATACGAATGCCAGCAGGGCCAGAGGTTGGGATAGAAGGGGATCTGTGGGGGCCTTGTGTTGTGGTGTTGCAGCCCAGCCCTCCGCGGGTCATGTCAAAGCTGCCCAGACTGCCTTTGGAGGTGGTTTGCTCATTGGCCTGCGAGTAATTTGCTGGGCAAATACGTCAATGGCCGTGCAAGGTCAAATGGCGATCTGGTAAATTACTGTTTTGACGCTTTTGATGAAGTGGGGCACTAGAACGTCAACTGATAAAAGGCTTCCTCACAGATGCATGTATGTTCCCAAAGCCCTTCAGGAAAGGGGGGAGGAGGGCAGGGGAAAGAGGAAGGGGAGAGAAGGGGAAAGAGGAAAGGGGAGAGGAGGGTAGGGGAAAGAAGAAGGGCGGAGGAGGGTATGGAGAAGAGGAAGGGGAGAGGAGAGGAAGGTAGAGGGAAGAGGAAGGGGAGAGGATGGTAGGGGGAAGAGGAAGGGGAGAGGAAGGTAGGGGGAAGAGGAAGGGGAGAGGGAGCACTGGCTGTGAATGGATGGTGCTGAACTGTGAGATTTGGAGTATATCGTCCCAAATGGCAGCCTATTCCCTATGTACTGTACTATGAGCCCTGGTCAAAAGTAGTGCACTATGTAAAGAATTCGGTGCCATTTGGGATGAACTTTGGGAGAGCGATGAGGACGTTTTTTTTTGTTACTCAACCAATGCTGTGGTCGATACACACTACCGTTCAAAAGTTAAGAGTCACCTAGAAATGTCCTTGTTTTTGAAAAAAAAGCACATTTTTTGTCCATTAAAATAACATCAAATTGATCAGAAATACAGTGTAGACATTGTTAATGTTGTAAATGACTATTGTAGCTGGAAATGGCTGATTTCCAGCTACAATAGTCCTCTGTCCAGTGTCTGTGTTCTTTTGCCCATCTTAATCTTTTCTTTGTATTGACCAGTCTGAGATATGGCTTTTCTTTGCAACTCTGCCTAGTACACAGCGTCGTACGAGCTATTCAGTTTCTTGGCAATTTCAGAGTCGCCTCTTCACTGTTGACGTTGAGACTGGGTACTATTTAATGAAGCTGCCAGTTGAGGACTTGTGAGGCATCTGTTTCTCAAACTAGACACTCTAATGTTCTTGTCCTCTTGCTCAGTTGTGCACCAGGGCCTCCCACTCCTCTTTCTATTCTGGTTAGAGCCAGTTTGCGCTGTTCTGTGAAGGGAGTAGTACACAGCGTTGTACGAGATATTCAGTTTCTTGGCAATTTCTCGCATGGAATAGCTTTCATTTCACAGAACAAGAATAGACTGACGAGTTTCAGAAGAAAGGTCTTTGTTTCTGGCCATTTTGAGCCTGTAATCGAACCCCAAAATGCTGATGCTCCAGATACCAACTAGTCTAAAGAAGGCCAGTTTTATTTCTTCTTTAATCAGAACAACAGTTTTCAGCTGTGCTAACATAATTTCAAAAGGGTTTTCTAATGATAAACTAGCCATTTCCAGCTACAATAGTCATTTACAACATTAACAATGTCTACACTCTATTTCTGATCAATTTGATGTTGTTTTAATGGACAAAAAATGTGCTTTTCTTTCAAAAACAAGGACATTTCTAAGTGACCCCAAACTTTTGAACGGTAGCGTATATTTTGACTTGTCTGAAATTCCATTGACAGAATGTTGTTTAAGGTTGGTTTCAGGGGAGAATTTAGGGGGATTTGCTCTGTTATCTGTGTGTGTACATCACAGAGTCATGGAGTTAGACTGGGGCTACGTTCCAAATGGCACCATATTCCCTACATAGTGCACTATTTTTGACCAAAGCCCTATGGGCCCTGGTCAAAAGTAGTGCACTATTTAGGGAATACGGTGCCATTTGGGACACTGCATTGGAAACACCAGAGACACCAGAGCTCTTTAACAAGTGTCATGGCTGAGTCTCACACAAGGCATGTTTATGAGATCATAACACAATCAGTCAGAGCTCTAGGTAGATTAAGCTGAAACCCCAAGATTACACAATTTCAACATTGAATATTTTGCAAGGTTTCAGTCTAAAATGGATTATGCACGGAAAGAAACTTGCTGTAATGAGTTAAAAAGTAGAGTAGAATCGCTGAACACAAATCCAACTTCTTCTCGTGAAATATTACCCATGTTCCTTGCAAACGGAAGTATTTCAGTGTTAGAAACTCATTGGAAAGAACATGAAACATTTCCCTCCAACACAAACCCAGCCAGCTCGCACACACAGGGTATTTCCACGTTTCCCTTTTTCTTTCAGGGTAATTAATTGTGTTCGGCATCAACATTCCCAACAAAGAACTCTTATCTTGCACTC
Organism: Hucho hucho; assembly: GCA_003317085.1. Taxonomy (NCBI): domain Eukaryota; kingdom Metazoa; phylum Chordata; class Actinopteri; order Salmoniformes; family Salmonidae; genus Hucho; species Hucho hucho. The sequence goes on along the minus strand of QNTS01003730.1, from coordinate 70,862 downwards.
TACATGTTTTCCCTCTGGAGATTACCATGTGCTGTGGCCCCTACTGGCCCTTAGCAGTCTCAAGCTGATTAAGCTGGTAGTTCTGAGATAGCCAACGAAGGCTAAAAGACAATGTAATAATTTGTAATCCCGGCTCAATTTCCTCCCTCATATAGAGTATGCTGCCTTACCCACATGTATGGGTGCATGTAGAGTATGGCGTAGAAGATTAGTCATGAAACTTGAAACTGAATATGAATATTTCTAGAGAGTTTTAAACTCTCTTAGAGCATTTCATTTCTCCATATTGAAATAATTATGTCACAGCTTTAAGAGGGCCTCTCTCCCGTGAAAATGTTAAGAAAATGAAGGACGGAAAGGAAGCAGAGGATTGTGGGACTGAACAAGATTAGCCCTCTTTTCTACCACCCCACCACCTCTCTTCTCCCATCTCGTCATCCAAATTGATCGCTGCCCAGACACGGTTGAACCTGGGAAGGTTTTCTTAGCCAAAGGGGGCTAATCTTGTTCAGTTCAGGATGGGAGGGCTTTGTGGACACACACACACACACTCATTCTCACACACACGCACACACTGCAAATTCCACTTTTAACAGGGGCCACCAGTTCCCAAAGCAGAGGCTACAGTCATATGGTCCCCTTCCATTGTTCCCCAGTTCCGCCCAGCAGTCATTCCCACTGTGGGAACTAGCTATACACACATGGGCAGACCAGCGGGCTGAACAGACGAGCGGTCAGGCTTCGCTCGGCCATGGGATGCTGCTAGTTGAGAAGTAGCTTCCTCATCGCCACTGCTTCCTATAGGGGGGGGGGGGGTTTGTGTGTCGAGAGTTTGCAGAGGTGCGACAGCGACGCTCCCTGTCAGTATAGACCAATCAGAGGAGAGGGTGAAGAAAATGAAGACTTCATGGATGAGAGATGTGTCCATTGTATTGGTTAGCTAAGAGGGGAACTTTTACCACGTGTGAGAAAATCAAGATGGACAATTAACAATGTCAACCAAAGGGTTTTAAATTGGTAATGGCGGACAAATCTACACACTGAGAGTTCCACATCTACATGCATTGACTTGTCGAAGTGGTAAATATGACGCTCAACCAACACATACTAAAAGAGTGGTTCACAGTAGGTTGTCTAAGTAATGAGTGGAAAGAGTAGTAGCCTACATTGTCAGAAGCAGGCAATTATTGCAAAACTAGACGACAAAGCCAAATGGAGCGAGAACATTGCTGGAGAGGACAGATTTGACTTTATATACTTTAAACCACTTTCGGCTTGAAATTGAGGTTGCTGCTTAGTTTAATCCATGTTGACTTCTTTTTGTGTTGTTGTTCAGATATTCTGACAGGAAGTTGATCCGGTGCCACCTCTTTAAATGACACTGAGCTAAGAGGTCCGCCATTATAGGTAATTGAGAATTTCCCAGCTCTCCATTCCTTCCAGCCTTCTAGACATTAAACCTCAGAACTCTGCGACAGCGATGGGCGCTACGATAGCCACTGCCATGGTTGGCGTGGTGGATGTGATAGGCTATTTCAAAGAAAATAAAGGCACAGGCCCAAAACAGAAAGGAGATACCCAAAAAAATAAAGATGCCTCCAGTTTATCAAAGTCCAAGAATGTTATCATGTTGCAATTTTCAATAAGGGATACGTCAAACAATAAGGAAGTCACAAAAACCTGATAAGTGCTAATGACTTCCTTTGAGTGACGGCTCAAAACAGACTTTTGGTACCAAGGGACTTCTGGTCCTTTAGTATGCAGGAAGGTTACAGAGGGACAAATAGCGCAAATACTTTGACTTTGTGAGTCATACAGACAACCGTGAATCGCTAGGAACATACACATGTATCTGACACTAACTTCTTCTAACTCTGAGGCTGTCCTTATATGGACACCGTATTTATAGCACTTACTGATCAGGTAAGAACAGTATAGCTGCTTGGTTGCCTGGTTGCCTGGTAACTTGTAATAACATACACAGCAGCATTGCTAACATTCAACAAAACAGTGATTGTGAAATAGTCTGGCATTGGATATGTTTGCGAATAGACTCCATATTGACAGCTATCCCAGCTGGCGGTGGATATGGCATATAGATATACTCCTCATCCTAGTGTGGGGCATGTGGCATATCTACCAGCAGCTAAAGCACGCTGAGGTGTCAGTCGGTCATTGCCAACTGATTCAATGTCTGATGTCTATTGTACAGTAATGACTCAATTTCTACTTTAGATTGAACTTCACCCAATTCACCCAACGTCTATCAACCCAAAGGTTGCGTGTTTGAATATCATCACGGACAACTTTCTAGCTTATTAGCTACTTTGCAAATACTTAGCATGTTAGCTAGCTCTTCCCCTAACCCTAACCTTAACCCCTAACCCCTAGCATAGCTAACATTAGCATTAGCCACCTAGCCACAACAAATCAGACATTTAGCAAATCCTTATCCTTGGTGATCACACACCAAAACAGCAAAATAAACACAGTGACCATGAAATCACAGCGCACATAAAAAGATGCCACCGCAACAAGTGTGATTAACTTGTCTTATATAGGTTGACATCCCATAAACATTCTAATATATCATCCTCAAATGATGTAGCTGGAACAAATTAATATTAAGCAGCTAGCATAATACAATACAGTTTAATAGTGTGTGTTTTTACCAAACCATTAAAACTATTTGTGGTTCTCTACCTAAGGGAAGAGGTGCCACTTACAAGACTGTAAAGGGGGTTGGAAATCCTTCAGTGTGGCTTGCATTCCAAAGTATTATAAGAGCCCTCAATGCATTTGAGGATTGAGCATGTAGAGAGACCCCCTGCAGAGCTGAGCACTCCAAACGGACCTGATCTCTCTTTCTCTCAATTAAATTGCAATTCAAGTGGCTATATTGGCATGGTAAACATAGGTTTACATTGCCAAAGCAAGTGAAATTGATAAACAAAAGTGAAATAAACAATAAAAAGTGAACAGTAAATATTACACACCCAAGTTCTCTCTCTCACTCTGATGATGCTGTACTTATGTTGGGCAGCGTTTCTGCAAATGATTTCGTTCTAAATTCCCACACTGAACCCACACAAATCTGGTTCAAAGAAGTATAAAGCTTAAGACATATGGTAGTGCCCCGTGGCGTGGATTACATCAAATATCTCGCAAATCAAACCATATGAGAATATTGTAGTAAAGTAATCTATTATATACTTAATATGTCAGGCTTGAAATCATAAAACCCCACTTGCAGTATGATATGGATTGTTATGGGTTAAATAAAATCTGTAACTCATTAGTAGCGGCCACAGAAGGCACCTTGCAAAAGTTTGTAATGATGGCAATACAGGGAAATGAATCTTATCCTTAGGGTTTGATAATTGGTAAAAGTGTTGACTCATGTCGATATTAAGCATAGTTCTCCTATATAAATATGTAGTAGTCAGTGTACAACAATTGATATACAGCAAGGACATTTCACTCCGCATGTTGAGTCCACAAGGGATACGTCTCCAAGAGAAGGTGCGCGTGTCCCAACTCATATTTGTAGTAGTAAATTACAACTATTCCGTGGAGAAACAGACTGAGCTGCTGGAAAGAAAAAACGCATGCAGGGGGAGGAGGAAAATCTAGTGACACCGTGAAATTGCATTAAACATGCCATTCTCTGCTCCGAGGACGTCCATGCTCCCCAAACTCTCATCTGCTCGCTGGATGGATGCCGCCGCCGACACAGAAGTTTGACGCAGCAAGCTCACAAGTGAAGAGAGTTGTCTCCAGCAGCTTTCGTTTCACGGAAAAAAAGAACGGCCTTATTTTTACCTGTCATCATCGCACCCTCATTTTATGACAGTGGTCTCATGAAAATTCGGATATCTGATGCGCTATTAATTTTCTTTTGAGGAAAAACAACTTGAGAAACAGCGCTTGACCAAAAGAGATCAATAAATAAGGAGTACGTTTTTTGCTCCGGATAAGGACTTCTACAATGCACTTATTTGGGATATCTGTTCTCCTTGCCAATTCAGCGATTATCTACGCAAATCTAGCCAGTGAATCGAGTCATGAATTCAGTCATGACTATTATGATTATGATCAGGATCAAGGGGATGCACCGGTATGTACTCGGATACAAGTTTTCTATTTAACGCATGCTATTTATATTACTTATGCATTGTAAATTATTCAACTGATATTCAAACACATTTTAACATTATATTGGGGAATGTGGGATGGAGTGGAGTCATATTATTTGACTTTCCACAAAGTTGGTGATGATGTAAGTTATAAGAGGATGTAAGAATATTCACTACAGTACGGTATGTAGTGAATATAGACATCACTGAAACAAGGGACATTGGATCTGAACTTTTAATGGGAAAATGGGAAAAAAGGCTCGGAATATATGGCATTTTATTTACTATGCATATACCTTTTCGAGCAATGAAATCATAGACAGGGGATAATATTTATCTCCAGCTGGGGGGGGGGGCATGGATGAGATGGAGCGAGAGAGCAGTGACAATTCCTCACAGTGAAAGGATGCAGAAGAGATTAGAGAAGAGCACTTTCAAATGAGCAGAAGAAAGGGGGGTAGAGGCAGGTGTCACTGTGTCAAAACCTGTGGGGGGCCTCAGTGTGTGTGTGTGTGTGTGTGTGTGTGTGTGTGTTTGTGCCAAAGTGTGTGGGTGTGTTCCTCAGTGTGTGTGTGAGTTCCTCAGTGTGTGTATGTGTGTTCCTCAGTGTGTGTGTGTGTGTGTTCCTCAGTGTGTGGGTGTGTTCCTCAGTGTGTGTGTGTTTCTCAGTGTGTGTGTGAGTTCCTCAGTGTGTGTGTGAGTTCCTCAGTGTGTGTGTGTGTTCCTCAGTGTGTGTGTGTG
>QNTS01003730.1:39206-55616 GCA_003317085.1 Hucho hucho | reverse complement strand
TCTGAACCTGTCCTGTCTTACTGTAGCTAGGTTAGCTCCCCCAGTGCAGTACTCTCTGAACCTGTCCTGTCTTACTGTAGCTAGGTTAGCTCCCCCAGTGCAGTACTCTCTGAACCTGTCCTGTCTTACTGTAGATAGGTTAGCTCCCCCAGTGCAGTACTCTCTGAACCTGTCCTGTCTTACTGTAGCTAGGTTAGCTCCCCCAGTGCAGTACTCTCTGAACCTGTCCTGTCTTACTGTAGCTAGGTCAGCTCCCCAGTGCAGTACTCTCCAAACCTGTCCTGTCTTACTCTAGCTGCGTCCAGAGTTGTATATATGTAGATATATGAATATGGTTCTGGCTAGGTCTGTTTCCCCAGTACAGTGTTCTCTCAACCTGTCCTGTCCTACAATAGCTAGGCCTGTTCCATTACTTCCTGTTCACTGTCTCTAAGCCTGGTCCTGAGGGTCTAATAAATATGGATGAAGGTAATGGCTGCAACAGATGCCACACGTGTAATTCCTGTGTTTGTGCAGGTAGCTAGTAGTGGGATCAGGCAATGGAGAACATCCCATATCCTGCTTCAGCAGCCCTCTGTTCCACCTTGCCTTTGGCTGCATGCCATTCCATAACCTCTTATCCTCATTTCGCAGTTATGGTTTCTCCTCATGAACAGACCGTGGATGATATGCATACATCAGAGATATTATGGTTCGTCATGGATCTGTTTTGGTTTGACTATTTAGTGGTTTCACATCTGTGGCTATAACATAATGTCGTCAGATCAAACTTCAGATGACTGAATGTTGGATCTGACTTGACCCAAAGAGGATATGCCTTGGTTTTAAAGGATCTGTTTAGTGAGTTCTGTCCTGATGTACAACAGTGAATACAATTCTGTGTTTGGTTTTAAATCAATTGAAGCAGATTTGGGAAGTGGAAAACTATTCAGTTTTAAATTGTTGGATGAAGTAAACAGAGTATGTTACTATCACAAGTTAAGGACAGGAATCGTTTGAGGTTTTCCTGTCATTCCGTTGACATCAAATACATCATTTGTTGAGTAACTATCAGACCTATTACCTATTGGCCACTGTTACAGTGTTTTTCCATACCAGGATGCTTGTTTGTTCTTAAGGGAACCCTTTTCAATCGGTTATTTTACTTTCAATATGACTCATATTATTAGATTATGCGGTTTGGACATATTAGGAAATCTTTAATCCACTATTTTTGCAATAGCGATGAGTCACTGTATGACTTTGGCTGTATTTTGACTGTATTTTTATTGATTATGACATCACTTTTGGGAATGGAAAAATCTTGTCAGGCGGTTTGTCACTCTAATGCAGAACATGACATCAGGCTCTGTCTTTAGGCAGTGTAAAACAGATACAAATGGACCATACAGTATCGTATACGCCCCATGGCTATACATTCATGGTAATATATTTGAAGAGGTAGGTTCTAGCTGAATCCTGGCAACACGGATGAAATCCCTGGCCCTGCAGGAGAACGGAAGAGAGGAATTCCAGGCTCAGATTGGGAAGATCGTTTTGGGCTGCTGAATCCTGGATCTTAGAGCATCCGGGATGCCGGTGAACCAGAGGGGGAGGGGGAGAGAGGGGGGAGATGGGGAGGACGGGGGCTTGCCTGGTACCCATAAACCTGCTCTGCTCTGCTTAGTCAGAGGAAGCACGAACACTGCTGCTTCACCGTCCAGCCCAGGCCCAGGCTGTGGTTTATACCTGTCATCATAGGAAATACCTAGAGCCATACTGTGCGGTATAGGATGTATCAGCCTTCCATTAACTCAGTACTGAGGCCATCACTTAGGCCTGTTCATTACAGAAAGTAACTCCCAAGCATATGATTCCATCTTGAGATTGTGTATTGTCCATTTTCCCTGACAATTGGAATCTCACAGCCCTGGTTGTAATCTATACAACCAGGGACTGGAGTTTTTCTTGGTCAAATCACATGGTCAGGGAAAACTCCTGGCCCTAGCCACTCCCTCCTAATGGTGTCAAGTGAACAATTGAAAGTCTGTTCAATTTACAAAACTGTTAAGAGGTCATGCAAGTGCAAAGACAACAGCTTTTAGACAAGGGTGCGCATGTTTGCTTGGTAGTTGGAACCATATATGCTGATGATTAAACCAGACTGGCATTTTATTAGTGTCGTAGTGGTCAGGAGGATTTCCTGTGCCTACTTGTAGTGTAGCAATAATGTTCCATGATCATCCCTCAGTCATACATTCCCCTTCCTGTGCCTGTGGCAGTGCATCCCACTAACAGCAGAGATTCGTCCAAAATGGCACCCTATTCCCTATATAGTGCACTACTTTTGTGTTTTGGATGAAGACCAGGACTGACAAAAATGAACTTTGGCTGAGGTTTTATGTGTTACATATTGAACATTCTTTTATCCGGACTGTATGTCTGTCCGTGCGGCCGTTCATATCCTGAGACTTCAAACTTTCACCGCATGAACCCCAGTCAAAAGTAGTCAATGTAAGTGTCATCAGTGGGATTGCTTGGCAGAGTTCTAAACTGCATGGAGCAAATTAAAGTGAAGTGTTTTGTGGTGGACGTGATTCATTTTAAGCTTTTTACTGCAGTGGGCTACATCAGGGTCACACAGAGTGTTTCTTTAAACAAATCTACTTTGAAACAAAAGTATACACCTCACACACATGGCTATGGGCTTAAAAAAAAGAAGACACCTGTACCATGTCAGAAATAGAGTTTGCATCCCAATATTACACTTTATATACATCAAAGTAGACTGAAATATAACAAAACTGTTTGACATAGAAACACCGAATTATTGGCGTGATTTAAAAACAAAAGTGTATTAATTATGAAAAATAATAATAACATTCCACCCATGAGGTCACTAGGTCATTTGACTGCAGGAAGGGCTACCCATCGAAGGCTCTGCTTGCCTACTGTACTATACTGTCAAGTGTCTACTGCCTGGTGGATGCATTCCACTGTGGATCCTTACTGTGTGTTTCCATATTGGTCTTCTGTACTCTGTGCTCCCATGTCAATAGTAAAACAACAATGGGTTCTATTTCTAGTTAAACGGAATGTTTAGTTGGAGATACGTTTGTTCATTGTTTGCCTTTGTCTCTTAAAATGTATTTAAGACGTCAGACATTTATTTTCCCTAGTGAATGAACGTGAGGGTGGACCAAGGTGTGAATAAGCTTACACACGCGCGCGCACACGCGCGCGCGCACGCGCGCGCGCGCACACACACACACACACACACACACACACACACACACACACACACACACACACACACACACACACACACACACACACACACACACACACACACACACACACACACAGTGTCTATTGTTTCTGGTAGGAAACAGACCATTGCGTGTTATCTCTAGACCCATTGTAAACTAACACATGAAAGGAGTATTATACAATAGTCTTGTTCAGGGTTTCTCTGGTGTTTGAGTTTCCTGAATAAATAAAGGGGAAAATGCCCGCTTCCTACAAAGAATTGAATTCTACCTCTTCAGCTGATACTTTGATGAGGATCAGTGCTCGGGAGAGAGATGTTGCATGTCTAGAGGACCAGAGTTGAATACCACTGCTGTACAGGCAGTACATTATAGATTCCAATATATGAACGACTCTAAGGTTCCACTGTAACCTGACAGAAAGGCCAAGCTCTTTCTCTCTTTGTTTCTGGATGATGTCAATTACAGAGGAGCTGAGGTCGTATTGTCAAGTAACTATTGGCTATACAGGAGTCAAAGATGGAACTGCTGTTCCATCCTGTTATTTGCTTTGCTTCTTTATTAAGTCATGACATCTGATGTCAAAGCAAAGGCTTGAACCTGTGTCCGTGGAGAGTATCAGAGTCCAACAAGCATTCCCTGAACTGAATAATGCAATCAGTATGTTTACAATCTGTCAAATTTTCTGCAAACTGCAAAGCACGTCCCCTCTCAGTTCAGTCTTCAGTTCAATCTTCTGAAATGTTTACAAACAGCTCATAGCTCATCTTTGAAGACAAGATGAACTAGACAAATCAAGATATTATTAAGTAACCTTCTCTGGAAACAACTCAACTAGGGAAAACATAATGGTTAATGTCTTTGTTGAAATTGCCGGTCCTGTCAACATGTTTTAAAACACTAAACATCCCACAAGCTTTAAGGCAAACATATGAGTCATGTGTATTTATAATTTATCACATTCTCCAAGCCAAGCAATTAAGAGATTCTCTGTAAATTAGAGTCAAGAACCTTTCATATCCATCTGTAAACATGGTGTTCAGCACAGAATAAGATATAATGTATATTTAATAATCCCAGGCCAGTCTTGGATAATAAACTATTATGAATTACCAAGATAGTCTGTCCGAAAAAATAAAAAATTATGTATCACCCCTTTTTTTCTTACTTTCGCTTTTTGACACCTTGAAGGGAGACGAATGTGAGGGAGGGAGGTTTTCTCTTTCTTTCTCTCTCTTTTTTGGTTATCATCGGGGGTGATCAGTCATGACTCATGAGGGTAACTGGGCACGTTTCCTGGAAAGTTCCAGACAGCAGTATCACTTTTCATCGGCGACTCCTGTACACTGTTAGACAGTGCTCATGTCATGTTTTCACACTTTGTAAACTCGTATCCCCCAAGGAGTGGCGGGGTGGAGGGAGGGAAGCAGCCTGTCAATTGTTTGGTCGGTGAGGGACGACCGGGTGCTGAAAGTGTACTAGACGATTTTGATACAGATGTCTTCCAGCGGTTGGTTGTACTGTTGAAGGAGAACAGGTCATTAGCTATAGCAGCTACCCTCACACCAAGCGTTCTGTTGTAATCCCGTCTCCCTACCCGTTCAGACAATATTGGTCTGCCTCTCCACTGTGTAGACACCTTGATGAAGGCGTAACCGATATGTGTTGGTGTATTTTAATAATGTCTAAAGGCTTTTTATCTTTCACTCTGCACTTATTTGTGGTTATAATGATTTTTTTTTTTTTCATTTCAATACTGGTCTGTGGTTGATACAACTGTTAAAGGTGGCGCAATACAAAGGGATTCTCAGCATCGAATGAGAATTGTGTTTTGGAATGAATAATAAAACTAACACAGTAGATTGAACTGATTCATGGCAGGTCATGGGAGATCAACAAGTACAGGAGCCTACTAAGGGCTGGTTTGCAGTCCGTGAATGACTGAGTGACTGATTGCTCAAAGAGCTTACATACGGTGCGGCAGGTAGCCTAGCGGTTAAGAGCACTGGGCCAGTAACTGAAACGTCGCTGTTTCGAATCCCCGAGCCGATTAGGTGAAACATCTGACGATGTGCCCTTGAGCAAGGTTCTTAACCCTCGTTGCTTCTGTAAGTCACTCTGGATAAGACTGTATGTAAAATGCATATCACCTGATTCCACTGCATCTTTTAATATTGTTGGCTGTCAGGACAGGAAATGCTTTACCAATGCAATTGAAATGGTTTTAACCAAAAGGCCAACACCAATACACAGCAGAACCCAAACTATATCAACCAATGAAAAGGCTCAATATGGCTAAACAAGCATTTATTACACTTACTAGGGGGTTAGTGACATGTCTATGTCCGTGAGCCAAAACCATCACCATGAGATTCCTTTCTAAACACTCTTCCTCCTCCTAACAAATAACAATAAGATCTAAGTCAATTCATCAGGTCATAGTATTGTCTCAGACTGAGTTGACTCTTGTAACACAGTTCCTCGTGAACCCTGTCTGTATCATTCACCACACTATTGTGGGAGGTCTCCTCAAACCAAATACCTCCATGTCTTCTCCCCAGTTCATATTGTGTGATAAAGGTACCAGTACATCAGTCCTTATATGGTCTCTCTGTTCTTTCCATCCAGGAGCCGTCGGAGCCAGACCTTGAGCAGCAGCTGCGCTCCGTGGCCAGTGTTGACGAACTGATGAGGATAGTGTACCCTAACTACTACAGCGTGCTCAGTTGCCGGTCAAAGCGGGGCGCACGCTTCCCCCTGAGAGGGGAACACACAGCCACGGAAACGCGGTCGAGCGGCGAACTGCCGGCGTACGCTGGAGCTCTCTTCAACCCTGACACACTGAAAAGTAAGTGTCTGTTTTCAGGAGATGCTTTTTCTGTCCCTGTTGGCCTGTCTAGATTTGTTTGTTGTTGACCAACTGACCTTGTAGGATAGTAACATTTGACTATAACAAACAATTAGATCAGTGCTTAGTTTAGAGAAAAACATGTATATCACCTAAAAAAGAAAATACATTTGATTGGCCACTTATCTTGACTGATGTCAATACAGGAAGTGCACTACAATACATGGTTTGTCTGATGATGTCATTTTAATGCTGTGGTCTTCCTGTCTGATTCTCTCACTGTGCATCCAACAGGTATTGAGTCAGAGTGGAAAAAGACCCAGTGCATGCCACGAGAAGTTTGTTTAGATGTGGGGAAAGAGTTTGGGGCGGCTACAAACACCTTCTATAAACCACCCTGCGTGTCTGTCTACAGATGTGGGGGCTGCTGCAACAGCGAGGCACTGCAGTGTATGAACATCAGCACCTCCTACATCAGCAAGACGGTGAGTTACACATAACCTGGGGGACCGCAAGAGGGAGGGGTGGACTGTGGTGTGTGGGGGTGGGGGTGGGTGTGTGTGCGCGAGTGCGCGCGAGTGTGCGCGTGTGTGTTGGTTATGTTGGAGTGGGGTTCTTAAACAGCGGCGGTACTCAACTTCAGTCCTCACAGGCCACAGTATCTTCAGGTTTACTTTGTCCCCAGGGACTTCATCGATAAATTCAAGTCATTGATTGACCACAGATCACTCACAGATCATCAGTTTACTAGTTGAACGGCAAGACCTGAAACCCGTTAGACACACAGGCCACTGAGGACTGGAGTGGGGTTAAAGCCTTGCTTCATATGATTTAGAAATGGTTGAGTTGACTTGCATGATTTATTTATTTGTTATTTCACCTTTATTTAACCAGGTAGGCAAGTTGAGAACAAGTTCTCATTTACAACTGCGACCTGGCCAAGATAAAGCAAAGCAGTGCGGCACAAACAACAACACAGAGTTACACATGGAATAAACAAGCGTACAGTCAATAACACAATGGAAAAAAAGAAAGTCTATATACAGTGTGTGCAAATGGCGTGAGGAGGTAAGGCAATATATAGGCCATAGTAGCGAGGTAATTACAATTTAGCAAATGAACACTGGAGTGATAGATGTGCAGATGATGATGTGCAAGTAGAAGTACTGGTGTGCAAAAGAGCAGAAAAGTAAATAAAAACAATATGGGGATGAGGTAGGTAGATTGGATGGGCTATTTACAAATGGGCTATGCACAGCAGCAGCGATCGGTTAGCTGCTCAGATAGCTGATGTTTAAAGTTAGTGAGGGAAACATAAGTCTCCAGCTTCAGCGATTTTTGCAATTCGTTCCAGTCATTGGCAGCAGAGAACTGGAAGGAAAGGCGGCCAAAGGAGGTGTTGGCTTTGGGGGTGACCAGTGAGATATACCTGCTGGAGCGTGTGCTACGTGTGGGTGTTGTTATCATGACCAGTGAGCTGAGATAAGGCAGAGCTTTACCTAGCATAGACTTATAGATGACCTGGAGCCAGTGGGTCTGGCGACGAATATATAGCGAGGGCCAGCCAACTAGAGCATACAGGTTGCAGTGGTGGGTGGTATATGTGGCTTTGGTGACAAAACAGATGGCACTGTGATAGACTGCATCCAGTTTGCTGAGTAGAGTGTTGGAGGCTATTTTGTAAATGACATCGCCGAAATTGAGGATTGGTAGGATAGTCAGTTTTACGAGGGTATGTTGGCGGCGTGAGTGAAGGAGGCTTTGTTGCGAAATAGGAAGCCAATTCTAGATTTCATTTTGGATTGGAGATGTTTAATATGAGTCTGGAAGGAGAGTTTACAGTCTAGCCAGACACCTAGGTATTTGTAGTTGTCCACATATTCTAAGTCAGAACCGTCCAGAGTAGTGATGCTAGTCGGGCGGGCGGGTGCAGGCAGTGAACGGTTGAAAAGCATGCATTTAGTTTTACTAGCGTTTAAGAGCAGTTGGAGGCCACGGAAGGAGTATTGTATGGCATTGAAGCTCGTTTGGAGGTTTGTTAACACAGTGTCCAAAGAAGGGCCAGATGTATACAGAATTGTGTCGTCTGCATAGAGGTGGATCAGGGAATCACCCGCAGCAAGAGCGACATCGTTGATATATACAGAAAATCGGCCCGAGAATTGAACCCTGTGGTACCCCCATAGAGACTGCCAGAGGTCCGGACAACAGGCCCTCCGATTTGACACACTGAACTCTGTCTGAGAAGTAGTTGGTGAACCAGGCGAGGCAGTCATTTTTTGAGAAACCAAGACTGTTGAGTCTGCCGATAAGAATACGGTGATTGACAGAGTCAGGTCGATGAAGACGGCTGCACAGTACTGTCTTTTATCGATGGCGGTTATGATATAGTTTAGTCCCTTGAGCGAGGCTGAGGTGCACCCGTGACCAGCTCAACAAAATGACAAAACAACGCATTGTTTTTACAAAGTGTGATCTGTGGAAATTCCAATGACGTATTGGATGTACTCTCATGTGCTTATAGCTTCTTTAAAGCCTGCGCTTAGTTTTTCTCTACTAGACCGAGGGGAGTGAGGGGTTCATTCTCAGTGTCCCACCTTGATTCAGGGGGTAAACGGCAGACAGGGGGTCTTCTGCGAGGTCGTGTGTGTGTTGAAGTTATTCGCTGCTAGGCCTTAATTGTCCACTTATTTTGGGTGGGCTGACCCCAGCCAGGCTATTCTGAGTCTGTGTGATTTAAAGCATGACACGCTCACAGTCAGGGGTTTGAGTCTGAGTCCTCCTGGTCAAGGTCTTAGCATTGCAACTGTTGTCAGCCTGCTAATGTTGCTATGGAGACCTACCACAGCCTCTGTAGCTAAATGACCTATTTTACTTAATCCTGGTCACCCCTGGGAACCTAAGGGCTTTTCCTATAATCTTTACTGCCCTAACAATTTTTTTTGGACCATCAAGGAATTTGATTCTCTATTTTAGGGGATCATAACAAATTCCTAATAGTTGTGCAATTGTTTTCGTGCAACTCAACAGCGCAGTGTTTTTTATGACCAGACTCATAGGGCCCTGAGATGTGAAGATGTGATCTGCTGTGGGGGGGGTTATGCTCTGTGTGGTACAGTAACTGACGTCTCTGTTAATGCTGTGTTTGCATCAGAGAATAAGCATGCGTCAACATTCAAGGAGACACTGGGGGAGCATAGATGTTAGATTAGGACTCGTCTGTACAATTCAGTTGAGCGCTGGCGTGCCCTGATCTATGCAGATAAAACATATGTTCTCCATCCAAAGTGGTCAGATTTAAGTGAAGGGTTCTATATTTCTATATAGCTCTCGTTAGACGCAGAGCACCAAGAATGAAATTGAAACCTGCAGTTCAATAACACAGCTAAGTAATATAGCCTACATGTGTTTGGTAACGTAACTACTTGTTAAACATTGGCGGTTGAATACAAACCAAGTGTGATAGGATTCAGATTGAAAATTGAAGCATGCATTTTCCATGCTATTCTGTCCATACAGATTTGATTGATTTCAAGCCCAACTACAGCTCCCATGACTCTTTGATAGGCTTACTTGGAGACTCATAGCAAACCACTGACTCATGTTACTATCCCCAGAGAAAGACTAGCTTGTTGTGTCTACTCACTCACAACCTTTGGATTACCTGTCGGTCTGTAGCCAGGCAGGCTGGTCTGTGGCCAGGCGGGTTGGTCTGTAGCCAGGCGGGTTGGTCTGTAGCAAGGTGGGTGGTCTATGGCCAGGCAGGTTTGTCTGTGGACAGGCGGGTTGGTCTGTAGCCAAGCAGGTTGATCTATGGCCAGGCAGGTGGTCTATGGCCAGGCAGGTTGGTCTGTGGCCAGGTAGGTTGGTCTGTGGCCAGGTAGGTTGGTCTGTGGCCAGGTAGGTTGGTCTGTGGCCAGGCAGGTTGATCTGTAGGACTACTGTTTGGTTTCCACTACCAGAACTAATGGCCAATCAAAAGTCTCACCAGTTACCTCTTATCTGGCTTTTTTTTCTACCTGAACCCAGACAAGGCTCAGTGGATTGTAAATGACTCAACGAACTCATGTGTTTGACAGGGCCGGCATTCAGACAGATTGACTCGCTGATTAGTAAGGATGAACTTAATTAGTAAACAGTTTACCTGACTTTTACTTTACGTGACCTGCAGCATCATGGCGCCGACAGAGATGGTCGCCTCGCTTCAGGTCCTTAGGAAACTATGCAGTAATGCATTTTTTTTAGGTATTATTTCTTACGTTGTTAGCCCAGAAAATCTCAAGCGTTATTACATACAGCCGGGAAGAACTATTGGCTATAAAAGCGACGTCAACTTACCAACATTACGACCAGGAATATGACTTTCCTGAAGTGAATCCTTTGTTTGGACCTCCCCCCTGGACGTGGGATCTTATCCCAGAGGCCAATCCAAAACAACATGGTTGCTGCAGGAGAGGCAGACGGAGCGGCCTACTGGTCAGACTTAGAAGGCAAGCACACCATACACCGCTTCCGAGCATATTACTCACCAATGTCCAATCTCTGGACAACAAGGTGGACGAAATTAGGGCACGAGTTGCCTTCCAGAGAGACATCAGAGATTGTAACATTCTCTGTTTCACGGAAACATGGCTCACTCTGGATATGTTGTCAGAGTCGGTACAGCCGTCTGGTTTCTTCACGCATCACGCTGACAGAAACAAACAACTCTCTGGTAAGAAGAAGGGCGGGGGTGTATGCCTAATGATTAATGACTCATACAGGAACTTAAGTCCTTTTGTTCACTTGACCTAGAATTCCTTACAATCAAATACCGACCTCATTATCTACCAAGAGAATTCTCTTTGATTATAGTCACAGCCGTGGATACGTGCATCGGTGCATCGGTGATGTTGTACCCACCCAAACATTCCCTAACCAGAAACCGTGGATTGAAGGCAGCATTCGCGCAAAACTGAAAGCACGAACCATCGCATTTAATCATGGCAAGGCGACTGGAAACATGACCGAATACAAATAGTGTAGCTGTTCCCTCTGCAAGGCAATCAAACAAGCAAAGTTTCAGTATAGAGACAAAGTAGAGTCGCAATTTAACGGCTTAAACACGAGACATATGTGGCTGAGTCTACTGTACAGTCAATCACGGATTACAAAAAGAAAACCAGCCTCGTCGTGGACATCGACGTCTTGCTCCCAGACAAATTAAACAACTTCTTTGCTCGCTTTGAGGACAATACAGTGCCACTGACACGGCCCGCTACCAAAGCCTGTGGGCTGTCCTTCACTGTGGCCAACGTGAGTAAAACATTTAAACGTGTTAACCCTCGCTAAGCTGCCGGCTCAAACGGCATCCCTAGCCGCGTCCTCAGAGCATGCGCAGACCAGCTGGCTGGTGTGTTTACGGACATATTCAATCAATCCCTATCCCAGTCTGCTGTGCCCACATGCTTCAAGATGGCCACCATTGTTCCTGTTCCCAAGAAAGCTAAGGTAACTGAACTAAATGACTATCGCCCTGAAGCACTCACTTCTGTCATCATGAAGTGCTTTGAGAGACTAGTCAAGGATCATATCACCTCCACTCTACCTGATACCCTAAATCCACTCCAGTTTGCTTACCGCCCCAATAGGTCCACAGACAACGCAATAGCCATCACACTGCATACTGCCCTATCCCATCTGGACAAGAGGAATATGCTGTTCGTTGGCTACAGCTCACCATAGTACCCTCCAAACTCGTCATTAAGCTCGAGACCGGTGTGTTCTCAGCCCTCTCCTGTACTCCCTGTTCACCCATGACTGCGTGGCCATGCACGCCTCCAATTCAATCATCAAGTTTGCAGACGACACTACAGTGGTAGGCTTGATTACCAACAACGATGAGATGGCCTACAGGGAGGAGTTGAGGGCCCTCGGAGTGTAGTGTCAGGAAAATAACCTCTCACTCAACGTCAACAAAACAAAGGAGATGATCGTGGACTTCAGGAAACAGGAGAAGGAGCACCCCCCTAACAGGAGAAGGAGCACCCCCCAGTAGTGGAGAAGGTGGAAAGTTTCAAGTTCCACGGCGTACACATCACAGACAAACTGAAATGGTCCACACAGACAGCGTGGTGGAGAAGGCGCAACAGCGCCTCTTCAACCTCAGGAGGCTGAAGAAATTTGTCTTGTCACAGAAAAAACACTCACAAACTTTTACAGATGCACAATTGAGAGCATCCTGTCGGGCTGTATCACCTCCTGGTATGGCAACTGCTCTGCCCACAACCGTAAGGCTCTCCAGAGGGTAGTGCGGTCTGAACAACGCATCACCGGGGGTAAACTACCTGCCCTCCAAGACACTTACAGCACCAGATGTCACAGGAAGGCCAAAAAGATCATCAAGGACAACAACCACCCAAGCCACTGCCTGTTCACCCCACTATCATCCAGAAGGCGAGGTCAGTACACGTGCATCAAAGCTGAGACCGAGAGACTGAAAAACAGCTTCTATCTCAAGACCATCAGACTGTTAAACAGCCATCACTAACATAGAGTGGCTGCTGCCAACATACAGACTCAAATCTCTTGCCACTTTAATACATTTAATAAATGGATTTAATAAAGGTATCACTAGTCACTTTAAACAACGCCACTTTAATAATGTCTACATGTCCTACATTACTCATCTCATATGTACAGTTGAAGTCGGAAGTTTACATACACTTAGGTTGGAGTCATTAAAACTAGTTTTTCAACCACTCCACAAATTTCTTGTTAACAAACTATAGTTTTGGCAAGTCGGTTAGGACATTTATTTGTGCATGACACAAGTAATTTTTCCAACAATTGTTTACAGACAGATTATTTCACTTATAATTCACTGTATCACAATTCCAGGGGGTCAGACGTTTACATACACTAAGTTGACTGTGCCTTTAAACAGCTTGGAAAATTCCAGAAGATTATGGCTTAAGAAGCTTCTGATAGGCTAATTGACATCATTTGAGTCAATTGGAGGTGTACCTGTGGACGTATTTCAAGGCCTACCTTCAAACTCAGTGCCTCTTTGCTTGACATCGTGGGAAAATCAAAAGAAATCAGCCAAGACCTCCACAAGTCTGGTTCATCCTTGGGAGCAATTTCCAAACGGCTGAAGGTACCACGTTCATCTGTACAAACAATAGTATGCAAGTATAAACACCATGGGACCACGCAGCCGTCATACCGCTCAGGAAGGAGACGCGTTCTGTCTCCTAGAGATGAACGTACTTTGGTGCGAAAGTGCAAATCAATCCCAGAACAACAGCAAAGGACCTTGTGAAGATGCTGGAGGAAACAGGTACAAAAGTATCTATATCCACAGTAAAACGAGTCCTATATCGACATAACCTGAAAGGCCGCTCAGCAAGGAAGAAGCCACTGCTCCAAAACCGCCATAAAATAACAGACTACGGTTTGCAACTGCACATCGTACTTTTCAGAGAAATGTCCTCTGGTCTGATGAAACAAAAATAGAATTTGCATCATGAGGGAGGAAAATTATGTGGATATATTGAAGAAACATCTCAAGACATCAGTCAGGAAGTTAAAGCTTGGTCGCAAATGGGTCTTCCAAATGGCCAATGACCCCAAGCATACTTCCAAAGTTGTGGCAAAATGGCTTAAGGACAACAAAGTCAAGGTATTGGAGTGGCCATCACAAAGCCCTGATCTCAATCCCCTTAGAAAATTTGTGGGCAGAACTGAAAAAGCGTGTCAGAAGGAATGGGCCAAAATTCACCCAACTTATTGTGGGAAGCTTGTGGAAGGCTACCCGAAATGTTTGACCCAAGTTAAACAATTTAATGGCAATGCTACCAAATACTAATTGAGTGTATGTAAACTTCTGACCCACTGGGAATGTGATGAAAGCAATAAAAGATGAAATAAATTGTTCTCTCTACTATTATTCTGACATTTCACATTCTTAAAATAAAGTGGTGATCCTAACTGACCTAAGACAAGGACTTTTTACCAAGATTAAATGTCAGGAATTGTGAAAAACTGAGTTTAAATGTATTTGGCTAAGGTGTATGTAAACTTCCGACCTTAACTGTATATACTGTATTCTATACCATCTACTGCATCTTGCATATGCCATCGCTCATCCATATATTTATATGTACATATTCTTATTCATCCCTTTACATTTGTCTGTATAAGGTAGTCGTTGTGAAATGTGTTAGATTACTTGTTAGATATTACTGCACTGTCGGTACTAGAAGCACAAGCATTTTGCTACACTCTCATTAACATCTGCTAACCATGTGTATGTGACCAATAACATTTAATTTTATTTTGAGCATCGCTAGTTGATTTTACGGATCTTTTAAGCATTTCTTTCCTCTGCCCTCAATTAACTATTCTGTAGGTACAGTGGGAGTGTTCTTTAAGACAGCTCTTTGGTAGTGCTCACTTCCTTTCCCCAGATGTGAGTAGAGTCCATTGTCAGGTACTGTACATCAAGACGCCTTAAGGAATCTCTCTCATGTACGTTGCCGCCTAAAGAGGGGTTAGTGTGTTTTCTTTAGAGCGGTGGGGGGATGTGTGATGCAGTGTAAGTGCGTAAGCACGGCTGTAAGGAGCCGGGTGTGGATGGGACGGAGGGGCGGGTAGGGGAAGGTAGGGAAGCACCCCTCCCTGTCACCGGGGAGGACGTTCTGAGGGTAAGATCATCCCATTATTACATTATTTTTGGTATTTCCGGGTATTCCCCTCACTTATAAACCATTCCCAATCTTATAAATGTATTGGGATAAGGGTTGCACGATTTATTGAGGGGGCATTTGTCAGATTTTACCAGTTTCTTAAAAGGAAGCTGGAATGACCTCCGCCAAAGCCCATGCCAAGGTGCTGAGACTAATCAGACTGGGTTACCTTGGTAACATGTCTGCCAGGAGGAGGATCGGGGTGATTGCTTAGGTCAGTTTTAATCATCAGTTTTAATCATCCTAAAGGACTATAGTCTGTTATTTTTTTTGTGAATGTGGACTGACCTGTTTCATTGAAGGGAAGAAAAGTCTGGATTCAAGTCACAGAGACTTTTGTTTGCTATTCATGCTTTGGGGCCAATGGCCATTCACAGACTCACTCTCAATCACTGCTTGAGTCTACTCCATTCCTCCCTATGCGGCCCTAGAACTGAGTAACCTCAATGAATAGGGTTTAATCGATCAAGGCGTGATACAGAAAGCTCCTGCCGACACTAATAAAAACAAGCTCCCTTGCCTCATTCCGTCTTTCATGTCTGCTATCCCGTCCACTTCAATGTTGTCTGTAGTTGGGGTTAGAGAGTTTATTCACAGTGTGGTTGTGTGTCAGGGGTCTGCCAATTTAGAGTTGCACAACATGCCCCATTCTTAGCCCCACTTATCTGGTTGTTTTTAGATGTAATATTCAACCCTCAAATGGTCCTGACTAGAACGCTGCAAAGAAACTGTGGCAAAAGGTTGATCATCAAGTTTGGTTGCGCCGTGACAACAGACAAATACAGGTCCTACAAAGCACTATTATCTCTGTCAGTAGCTTGATAATTGTTTTTTTTCTCTCATAACTGTCTGAAAACCACTATTCAATGTAGGTTTCACCATTATGTTGACTAAAGAAAACTGTCTAAAAGTCCAACTATCTGTTACTTGACTCATTTTCTCTCTCTGTTTCTCCTAGCTGTTTGAAATCACAGTTTCCAGCAATACAAATAGCAACATAGTGACTATCAGCTTTGCCAACCACACCGTGTGCAATTGTCTGTCCAAACTGGACGCCTACAGACAAGTACACTCCATCATACGACGATCTCTACCAGAGTAAGTGTTCCTTTTCTTAATCCAGTCCTCTAACTTAGCTATGTTGTTCTGCTTCTACCCCTGTAGGAGTTAGGGGGTAGTAGTAATAGCTAACTTAGCTATGTTGATCTGTTCCTACCCCTGTAGAAGTTAGGGGTAGTAGTAATAGGTAACTTAGCTATGTTGATCTGTTCCTACCCCTGTAGAAGTTAGGGGGTAGTAGTAATAGGTATCTTAGCTATGTTGATCTGGTCCTACCCCTGTAGGAGTTAGGGGGTAGTAGTAATAGCTAACTTAGCTATGTTGATCTGCTCCTACCCCTGTAGGAGTTAGGGGGTAGTAGTAATAGGTAACTTAGCTATGTTGATCTGCTCCTACCCCTGTAGGAGTTAGGGGTAGTAGTAATAGCTAACTTAGCTATGTTGATCTGCTCCTACCCCTGTAGGAGTTAGGGGGTAGTAGTAATAGCTAACTTAGCTATGTTGATCTGCTCCTACCGCTGTAGGAG
>QNTS01003730.1:5902-23492 GCA_003317085.1 Hucho hucho | reverse complement strand
TCTGATATTGGGGTGATATATTAGAGATGAGGTCTGATATTGGGGGGATATATTAGAGATCAGGTCAGATATTGGGATGATATATTAGAGATTAGGTGTGATATTGGGGTGATATATTAGAGATCAGTTCTGATATTGGGGGGATATATTAGAAATCAGGTCTGATATTGGGGTGATATATTAGAGATCAGGTCTGCTATTGGGGTGATATATTAGAGATCAGGTCTGCTATTGGGGTGATATATTAGAGATTAGGTCTGATATTGGGGTGATATTGGGGGTGAGGCCCTGGTCGTTCGTGGACTGCCTGCCATGACTGGACCATTTAAATCAAACTGACAGAGCAGAGGGGGAGAAGGAGTGGGAGACGGATGTAGAGACTGAGGTTGAGATGGAGGGGGAGAGTCATAAATCCCTACCAGAGAAGGGTAAGACCCGCTTTTTCACTTCCATGAGGAAACAAACGGTCTACTTTTTCAATAAAAATAAAATGAAGTTCCCCTGTCAATCCGTTAGTTTGCCTTTTTCAGAGCTCGTGTATGGTTGGCATTTATTTAGGACAGAGTTCTAGAAAAAGGATATATTACTGAACCAGAGGCCCGTTTTTAACACTGAGTTTGCCCTTACGGATGCCTTTTCAACCACACTGACCAGCTGAATGCACTGTAACACTTTAGTTATACAGTTGTACTGCAACTGCACGTCGAATGAATCCTTAGACCTGCATGCACTCACAGTACGGTGCATAGTTACACAAGTGTGCGTTGAACTTAGCCTCATCATACTGTTTAGAAATGTTCCATGCTGGGGGTAGTAGAGTTTGTTAGCATTTTTGCACCTAAAGACATAAAGCTTCAAGTGTGAGTTCCAGGAGCTACAGCGGTAGCCTTAGCTCTAGCACAGCACCTAAAGACATGAAGCTTCAAGTGTGAGTTCCAGGAGCTACAGCGGTAGCCTTAGCTCTAGCACAGCACCTAAAGACATGAAGCTTCAAGTGTGAGTTCCAGGAGCTACAGCGGTAGCCTTAGTTCTAGCACAGCACCTAAAGACATGAAGCTTCAAGTGTGAGTTCCAGGAGCTACAGCGGTAGCCTTAGCTCTAGCACAACACCTAAAGACATGAAGCTTCAAGCGGTAGCCTTAGCTCTAGCACAGCACCTACCCTCGTGTGTAGCACCACAGAAAGTCAACGCAGTAATTCATTTCATACACTTGTTTTCTTTACCATAACCTTCCCACCTGCTCCATTCGTATTCTCCACCCACTTAAAAGGAATACAACAACAATCCCCCATAGAGGCGCTAAGTGTATTTTGTTGGCTCTCTCTTCAGAGGCAGAATTGATCTAGTGTGGTTCTCTTTTCAGTGCATTTTCCTTAGTGGTGATAAACTCAGTCTGGCAGGAACTACTGACTAGAGTATACAAGTTATGTAGTATCTCTGGTTCTGATGAAATGCAGTTTTTTGTCTTAGGAGGTTGGGTTACTTTGTTCAGGGGGTTAATTGAAAGAAGAAACTTCAGTGTGTTTACAAAGAATCTGATAATTGTACTACACTGAAATATTTTACTGACTTACAAATCAATCAATTGAAATAAATGCATTAGGTTGTAATCTATGGATTTCACATGACTGGACAGGCCCAGCCAATCAGAATGAGTTTTTCCCCACAAAAGGGCATTAAAACAGTGTAAATACCAATTCACTTCAATACATTTCAACTGGATTTATTGGCATTTTATTTTTGTATCAAAGCTCTTGCAGTTCTACTGCTGTTACATTCATGTGGATCAGATGTTGCATAACAACAATCCTTCTCCATATAGTTTATATAGAGTTGACGTGTTTTAAATGCACTCCACTGCATCTTCAATAGTACAAACATTTCACTCCACAACTCCACCATGCTGAGAGCTATCCCTTTTCTTTCACAGCAGTTAAAGCAGCCAGAATCAAGTTTAGCTTGGAATGCGACCGTGCTTTCACTGGCCAGCGGTTGTACTGTAGCACGAGTCGTGCGTTTGTCTCAGAGCAAAAAGACAGATGGATGGAGCTGACACTGGCTCTGATAAAGTCAGTGTGGGTCGGTTGCCAGTATGTGATTTCAACTGGATTCTCAGCAGTGGTCTAGAATAATGCGTAACAGTATGAAAAAAAGAAAAGCACTGGGCTCCGAAATGGATGATATCAGAAATGGCAAAAACTAAATAGACCCATATTGGTCTGGCAAGTGTCCACAATGGTCAGTCATTAGTCTAATGTGTTTTGTCAATGGAAAACCAATTGAAAGTGTGTGAGTAGGATATTATTGTGGAGGTTGTGAAGACAGAGATGATGATGATCGCTGAATTCAGAGAGAGAGAGAGAGAGAGAGAGAGAGAGAGAGAGAGAGAGAGAGAGAGAGAGAGAGAGAGAGAGAGAGAGAGAGAGAGAGAGAGAGAGAGAGAGAGAGAGAGAGAGAGAGAGAGAAAGAAAGAGCTGGAGAGGGTCAGAATCATGTGACGTGTGTGCCAGCCTCACCATGTGCTTCGAGTTAGACAGACAGTGTCTCCGGTTTTTATCCTTTTCACTTTCCTCCCCCTAAATGATCATTCCTTACTAAGACGTGTAATGTGGAACGGAAGGAAGCTCAAGAGGTGAATACAGCTCTTAGCTAAAGTGAAGGGTCTTACCAATGTTAACCAATGTTTACTAGGCTACAAATATATTCTTCTTACTTTTTTTCATTGCTGTCCATTGATGTCTTCCCAAGAATCAGCATCCCTTTTATCTTTAAGGGGACAGAAATGTTTCATGTCATCAGATCCAATTGGCTTATTCACTCTCACTCTGCGATTAGATGTGCTGCTAACCCAACTTTGATGTGCAGGGTGGGTATTGACAAAATAACCCTTAAAATAGCCCTATCATTCCAGCCCTGTCACATTTCATCCAACAACCAAAACAACATCATATGCTACATAGCTTAGTGTAATTTGGGGCAGGTTAATGAATGTCGATGAAGTGAGGAATTTCCTCTCCAGCTACTGGCACCCAAATGGCACCCTATTCCCTATATAGTGCACTACCTTTGACCAGGGCCCATGCCTCTGGTCAACAGCCTCTGTCTGTCGGTTTCCTCCTCGTCTAATGCTAATAACTGCTTTCCCCTTACAGATGTCTGGTAGCCAATAAAACCTGCCCAAAGAACCACAGCTGGAGCAACCGCTTGTGCAGATGTATGGCGGTGCAACGCGACACCCCTCCCCCGCCCCAGACACAACACTCGGGTGAGTAGGCCCTAGTGCTGATGCTGATACTGCACCTGTTGCACAACTGAATTACCGCTTATTAGACTGAATTAACACTTATTAGACTAAATTACTGCTTTTAGACTGAATTGCGGCTTATTAGACTGAATTAGCTACCATTTATTAGACTGAATTACATTTTATTAGACTGAATTACAACTTATTAGACTGAATTACCGCTTATTAGACTGAATTACCGCTTATTATACTGAATTAACACTTATTAGACTAAATTACTGCTTTTAGACTGAATTGCGGCTTATTATACTGAATTAGCTACCGCTTATTAGACTGAATTAACACCTATTAGACTGAATTACCGATTATTAGACTGAATTACATCTTATCAGACTGAATTACCGCTTATTCGATTGAATTAGCTACCGCTTATTAGACTGAATCTTATATCGGTTAAAAGGTTAAATTCTTGTTAATCTAACTGCACTGTGCACGATTTACAGTAAGCTTTACAGCGAAAGCATGCCATGCGATTGTTTGAGGACGGTGCCCCACATCAAAATATCTTTCCACCGGCACAGGTTTCATAAATTCACAAATAGCAATTAAATTCCTCTGATTTGTCATCCAAAGGGTCCCAGCTACAACATGTAGTGTCATTTTGTTAGATACAATCCTTCTTTATAATCCCAAAAAGTCTGTTTAGTTGGCGCTATCGATTTGAGTAATCCACTTGTTCTACATGCAGAGAAAGGAATCCAAAAAGCTACCGCTATACTTTCTAAATACATTTCTATTTAATCCTCAGATACCTTAAAATGTAATTGAACTATAATATTTCATACAGAAAGAAGTATGTTCAATAGGAAAATGATATTAGCAGGTGCATGTCCTCTTCGTCGTGCGCATACTCAAATTTCCAAGTCTGTGTCCTTGTATCAAAACTCATTATTCTTCCTCGTTTTGGAAGAAACAAGCCTGAAACCTTGAACAAAGACTACTGACACCCAGTGGAAGCCATAGGAATTGCATACTGGGAGCTACATTTTTTCCCTGTACTTTCGATTGGAAGAGCATGGGCTCTCAAAAGAAAACAATTTCCGGTTGGTTGTTCTTTGGATTTTCTCCTACCATATCTATTGCATTATAGTCTCCTACATTATTTTAACATCTCTACAAACGTAAGAGTGTTTTCTTTCCAATGGTACCAATTATATGCATATCCTGGCTTTAGGGCCTGAGCAACAGGCAGTTTACTTTGGACACGTCAGTCAGGCGAAAATTTAGAAAAATAGACCCTAGCCTGAAGAAGTTATTTAATGGTCTTTTAATGGCCTCTTACAAGACTGTGACAGAGTGAAGCGACATGCTAGAGTATCATAAAGAAAAGAAAACAGACACAGAGAAGGACAATGTGCTCTTGATTTTTTACAACAGCCCTCAAAAATCTCACAGAGACACAGGCCAGCACTTGAGTCGCTTCAACAACTCAGCAACAAGAGAACAACTCATTCCACTCCACTCAATGTGACGCGAGAACGTACCCGTGATCCCCATACACTATTTACAACCCGAGTCCACTTTTTTTCTAAGGCAGATGTTGAATGCTCCCAGGCCATGTCTCTGTGAGTTGTCACAATGAAAACACAACATGGCAGTTGTTTTTCAGCAGACGAGGCTACGCAGTAGAGAGAACAAATGAGAGACAGAAGAATTCAAAAAGAATCCCAGAGCTCTGAATTCCATGGTTTCGTCCCAAATGTGACCCTGTTCCCTTTATAGTGCACTACTTTTGACCAGGACCCATAGTGGACTATGTAGGGAATAGGGTGCCCTTTGGGACGAAGCCCATGGCTCACGCCACTCTACCCCAGCCACACAAAGTTTATGAAGCAATGAAAGCAGGAAGCCAATCAAACAACTCTGTTGTTGCATGAAAGTTAATCTCTGTTAACAGACCTTGGCTTCAAGGTTTACTCACTCATATGAAAAAGCGTCTGGGTAAATTGGGGACATGGAGCCATCAACATTTGGTTTCATGGGGATCACCCCTTTTCATCAGCTGATATTGGCTTTATGATCAAAGCATAGCTTTCTCATAACAGATTAAAGAAGATGTTGGTCATCTGTAGGTTTATTGTCCAGTCATACGATTACATTTACTGGCTGACAATTCATTGAATTTCTCATTGATTATCATTCAACCCCATTGCCATGTTCTACAATTTGATGGAACCTAAAGAAACATTTAGCTGGGGCTATATCTTCCACATTACAGACTGATAATTCAACGAGAGGACTTGATAGCACTAGCTATGCGAGAGCAGCAGAGCGGATCTGTGTTTCCTCTTCACACTAACCAGCTTTGACATGCCCAATCAGAGGTAGATCTAGAAGCTTAGAGGTGCGTGCTCTGCTCTACTCCGCTCACAGGGACAGTTTATCCCAAATGGCCACATTTGAGACGCAACCATGGAATAGAATGCCTCCGCTATGCAGTCAGAGGCTCCCCAGGTCAGTATGAAACACCAACTGAAGTCTTCAGAGGAACAGACACCAAAACCCTAGAGCTGGACAGTTATAGCACCTGTTTAATATACAGTTGGGGTCATTACTCCTATAGGGGATTAGGACTTTGATTTCGGGAGACAGATACGTCATTGTGCCGTGGTTATGGTCCGTCCGGATTTAACCATCATCTAGAGTGCGGTATCATTCACAGAGGGAGGTGAGCTAGCTAGACCTGGGTTTTGTTTTTCTTTGGTTCGACTGCATCAGGGTTGTCACTAATGACTAATAGAGGGCTCTCTCTCCTATTTCTCTGCGACCACGTCCTCTTGCATGAAGAGAGTGTGTGATTGAGTGAGTGAGAGAGTGAGTGAGAGTGAGAGAGTGTGAGAGAGAGAGAGAGAGAGAGAGAGAGAGAGAGAGAGAGAGAGAGAGAATTAGAGCGAGAGTAAAGAAGAGGGAGAGAAAGAAAGAGAAGAGAGAGCGAGCGTGTGTGTAGAGGTAATTAACGTAAAAAAATAAATTCTACCACGTCTCAAGGTTTGTGGTGAACTCATAAGTCACATAAGTAATGGTAGTTATGGGTGACTCCCTCTGCAAATCAACCAGAGTTTGGATGGAAGCTAGATCCTTACTCCCTCCTGTCTCTCTCTCTCTTCAGATAAGCAGAACATTGGCTTATAATGATCTCTACACAAGACAGAGGAGCTGGAGATCCGTGAGAGACCTTTCTAGCTCCATTAACTACAGTGCACTACCTCCCTAATGATCACAAAAATCACAGAGGCACCGTCGACACATCGTTAATTATGGTCGACGTCAGCGGGCACAGTGTCAAACTTCTGTGTAAAACTGAAGAAAAAAAAACAGTTGACTTGGATGCCACTGAAAATGTGATTTTTTTCAGATTGCGAAGATGTTGGACAGTTCCAAATCAAGCCAAACTTGATTTATGATTTACTGTATATTCAACTCAATAATTGACAACTGACATTGATTCCTGATTCATGACAAACCACAGTGCAACATTATGCATATTCAAGCATACCCCATAAGGGATACTTGGCCAATAATCGGATGTGTTGTTGAATAACATCAATCACTAAAGACTCATGAATTATGAATTGATAGTTTGTTCAAAGTGGAAATGTATTTCTCTCTTTGTCTGAAGCACCACAACAGCCCCATATACAAGCAAACAGTCCATTAATGTGTTAGGGTTAGAAAACCTCACTGTGGTAAACATCTCCACGCGTTGCCATCACAATCTGGGTCTGTTCATCAGCAAACACATAAACACAGTAACAACAGGAATTTAGTTCCTGACGGCAGCCAAATCTCTCTCTCTCTCTCTCTCTCTCTCTCTCTCTCTCTCAAAGATATCTCATTCGTTTATTTGCCTGTGTTGTAAAGAAAACATCTGTTTGCTACACTGGGGGGAAAATATATTGTGAGGAATTTAGGGCAGGAATCTATTCAATCTATCTCCAATAGTTTTCTGCTGTGATGTCAAACAACATGTATGTTCTTCTTATGTACAGATTCAGGATCTTAATTTGACCAGTTTCTCACAGCAGGAAAATAATCCTGCATCAACAGGAAATATAGAGGTTGATACATTTTTCAGCTCTGTCCACCAGAGCTGTTGCCAGAGAATTGAATGTTAATTTCTCTACCATTATCCACCTCCAATGTCGTTTTAGAGAATTTGGCAGTACGTCCAACCGGCCTCACAACCGCAGACCACTTGTATGGTGTCGTGTGGGCGAGCGGTTTGCCCAACGTTGTGAACAGAGTGACCCATGGTCCCGGTGGGGTTATGGTATGGAGATACCGTGATGAGATCCTGTCATGCAATTCATCCACCGCCATCACCTTATGTTTCAGTATGATCTGTACACAATTCCTGGAAGCTGAAAGTGTCCCAGTTCTTCCATGGCCTGCCTACTCACCAGACATGTCACCCATTGAGCATGTTTGGGATGCTGTGAATTTATGTGTACGACAGCATGTTCCAGTTCCCCCCAATAACCAGCAACTTCTCACAGCCATTAAAGAGGAGTGGGACAACATTCCACAGGGCACAATCAACAGCCTGATCAACTCTATGCGAAGGAGATGTGTCTTGCTGCATGAGGCAAATGGTGGTCACACCAGATACTGACTGGTTTTCTGATCCACACCCCTACCTTTTTTTTAAGGTCTGTGACCAACAGATGCATATCTGTATTCCCAGTCGTGAAATCCATAGATTAGGACCTAATGAATTTATTTCAATTGACTAATTTCCTGTGGACAGTAACTCAGTAAAATATTTGAAATGGTTGCATGTTGCGTTTACATTTTTGTTCAGTATAATTCCAATCTAATCTCCCCTGTATCTCTCTAGACTCGTTTGAAGCGGATATCTGCGGGTCAGGAAAGGAGTTGGATGAGGAGACGTGCCAGTGTGTGTGCAGACGACAGCTTCGGGCCTCAGGCGCATGCGGACCCCACCGCTACCTGGATAAGAACACGTGCCAGTGTGTGTGTAAGACGCTCCCCTCGTCCTGTGGGCCGCACCAGCTTTTCAATAAAGACACGTGCCAGTGCTCCTGCGCCAGGACGTGCCCCAAGCACCAGCCGCTCAACCGCACCAAGTGTGCCTGCGAGTGCAACAAGTCACCCAACAGGTGCTTCCTGAAAGGAAAAAGGTTCCACCAGGCCACCTGCAGGTAAATACAGCTTGATGATGATGATGATGATGATGATGGAGGATGAGAAGGATTGGTGAAAAGGAGCAGGAGGACGACATGGAGAAAGGTAAAGAATGGAGGATAGGGATAAGCCTGATGATGGCATTCCAAATTGCTATCGTGACAACCTTTTCAGATCTTTTCAAAGCATATTTACATAGCAGACCATATACATTAGCATAGTCATTGGTAATTCAAGTAGCCAGCAAAGACGAAGGACTGAAGGGGGGATGAACATCTCCTCCATTGATCAATGTGGAAAGAAGAGACTAAGTGACTTAGAGGAGAGTGTGGTTTGGAGAGTTCCTGAATTATGAATGGTATTCCAGTTCCAGTTGAACCCATACTCTACTGGAGACCAGGGCATAGGGCTCTTGGTCAAAGTAGTGCACTAAATAGGGAATAGGGTGCCATTTGGGACGCAGACTAGGTAGAAGTCCTGTTAGATCCATGCCGCTAATTCACAAGGCTGTACCACAGCTGTGTTTGCCAAACCCTAAAATGACATGCCTGTGTAAGACTAACCCTCTCCAGCTGGTGTCTATCAGAGGCATGCTAAATGTACTTGATTCAGAACATCCAGCTTCCAGACTCTGGGTAACGGAGAGAATGTATGCGGCCGCACATCCAGAGCTGTGGAGTGTTCTATCATTGAGAACTCCAACAAAGCCAGAAGGACGGGCTCAAATAGAAAGTGAAGAGATATTATGTCAGCGAACCAATGGAATAAATGAATTATATTAACTGATGACTACAATTGAGGACTCAAAAACATGTCTATTTGCACACAGAAAAACTCATATGAACTGAAAAACTATATACACTACATGGCCAAATGTATGTGGACACCCCTTCAAATTTCTGGATTCGGCTATTTCAGCCACACCCATTGCTGACAGGTGTATAAAAATGAGCACACAGCCATGCAATCTTCAAAGACAAACATTGGCAGTAGAATGGCCCGTACTTAAGAGCTCAGTGACTTTCAACGTGGCACCATCATAGGATGCCACCTTTCCAACAAGTCAGTTCGTCACATTTCTGTAAGTACTGTTATTGTGAAGTGTAAACATCTAGAAGCAAAGTGATAGGCCACATAAGCTCACAGAACAGAACAGTAGTGAAGCGCGTATCGAGTAAAAATCATCTGTCCCTGGTTGCAACCCTCACTACCGAGTTCCAAACTGCCTCTGGGAGCAATGTCAGAACAACTGTTCATCGGGAGCTTCATGAAATGTGTTTCCATGGCCGAGCAGCCACACACAAGCCTAGGATCACCATGCGCAATGCCAAGCGTCAGCTGGAGTGGTGTAAAACTTGCCGCCATTGGACTCTGGAGGAATGGAAACGCATTCTCTGGAGTGATGAATCACACGTCACCATCTGGCAGTCCGACGGATGAATCTGGGTTTGGAGGATGCCAGGAAATGCAACCTGCCCGAATTGATAGTGCCAACTGTAGTGGAGGTCTGGAGCTGTTTTTCATGGTTCGGGCTAGGCCCCTTAGTTCCAGTGAAGGGAAATCTTATCGCTACTGCATACAATGACTTTCTAGATGATTCTGTGCTTCCAACTTTGTGGCAACAGTTTGGGGAAGGCCCTTTCCTGTTTCAGCATGACAGTGGCCCCATGCAGATAGCGAGGTCCATACAGAAATGGTTTGTCGAGATCTGTGTGGAAGAACATGACTGGCCTGCACAGAGCCCTGACCTCAACCCCATCGAAGACCTTGTGGATGAATTAGAACGCCGACTGCAAACCAGGCCTAACCAGGCCCAACATCAGTGCCCGACCTCACTAATTCTCTTGTGGCTGAATGGAAGCAAGTCCACACAGCAAAGTTCCAACATCTAGTGGAAAGCCTTCCCAGAAGAGTGGAGGCTGTTATAGCAGCAAAGGGGGGACCAACTCCATATTAATGCCCATGACTTTGGAATGAGATGTTCGACGAGCAAGTGTATATATGTCTGTGACATGACATTGCATGACTGGTAGTCATACATGTTCATTTTCCAGATGCCCTCACACAAATTAGACATAAATCATTTTCATTTCAAAGTTGACAACCCCTTTATTTTTTGGAAGTCTGCAAGGAGAGAAGTCCTGTGAATACAAATCCGCCCAGAGTTGTAAATGAACTTGCAGTCTTGCACATTACACTGCGATAAAAACACTGGAATAAGGGCTGCCCATTTACCAGTGATCTCACTCTTCAGGTGATGTTGCCAGTTCTGCTCCTGTGGTCTTAAACCAGTGCCAGGGTGATAAACTATACCCAGTTAGTCAATATGAGCCCTCTTTAAGGGCTTGGTGTTCATTGGTCATAGTACAACATATTTCACTTGCAAATAAAAGGTTTCACTGCCTCACTGCTGTCAGTTAACTGCTAGTTCCCCCTGCCTGAAGGGACAACCTACAACCCACTACGGTGACCCCTTGTAGCCCCACGTTAATATGATTTATGACTATCCATCTGCAGTAAGGATCCAATGTCGGGAACACGGCCCATAGAATAGAATCAGCTTTCGTTTCTTCCTGTTTTTATTTGATACCAAACTTACTAGAAAAGGTTAATTTCCTGATGAAAATGTGTGTTATTGATTTCGACCCCAACTGAGGGAGTTTTTGTCTGACACCTGAGGGACTTCCTTATATCGATGCCATACCATTGACATATACTGAGTAAGAGATTGTACCTCGTAGGACAAATATTAAAAGAAAGACTATACCATAATGGAATAATTAACCTGTGGTTATATATACAGTGAGGGAAAAAAGTATTTGATCCCCTGCTGATTTTGTATGTTTGCCCACTGACAAAGAAATGATCCGTCTATAATTTTAATGGTAGGTTTATTTGAACAGTGAGAGACAGAATAACAAAAAAAATCTGAAAAACGCATGTGAAAAATTTTATAAATTGATTTGCATTTTAATGAGGGAAATAAGTATTTGACCCCTCTGCAAAACATGACTTAGTACTTGGTGGCAAAACCCTTGTTGGCAATCACAGAGGTCAGACGTTTCTTGTAGTTGGCCACCAGGTTTGCACACATCTCAGGAGGGATTTTGTCCCACTCCTCTTTGCAGATCTTCTCCAAGTCATTAAGGTTTCGAGGCTGACGTTTGACAACTCGAACCTTCAGCTCCCTCCACAGATTTTCTATGGGATTAAGGTCTGGAGACTGGCTAGGCCACTTTAGGACCTTAATGTGCTCATTCTTGAGCCACACCTTTGTTGCCTTGGCCGTGTGTTTTGGGTCATTGTCATGCTGGAATACCCATCCACGACCCATTTTCAATGCCCTGGCTGAGGGAAGGAGGTNTAGTGTGTTACCAATTGTTTTCTTGGTGACTATGGTCCCAGCTCCCTTGAGATCATTGACAAGATCCTCCCGTGTAGTTCTGGGCTGATTCCTCACCGTTCTCATGATCATTGCAACTCCACGAGGTGAGATCTTGCATGGAGCCCCAGGCCGAGGGAGATTGACAGTTCTTTTGTGTTTCTTCCATTTGCGAATAATCGCACCAACTGTTGTCACCTTCTCACCAAGCTGCTTGGCGATGGTCTTGTAGACAATTCCAGCCTTGTGTAGGTCTACAATCTTGTCCCTGACATCCTTGGAGAGCTCTTTGGTCTTGGCCATGGTGGAGAGTTTGGAATCTGATTGATTGATTACTTCTGTGGACAGGTGTCTTTTATACAGGTAACAAACTGAGATTAGGAGCACTCCCTTTAAGAGTGTGCTCCTAATCTCAGCTCGTTACCTGTATAAAAGACACCTGGGAGCCAGAAATCTTTCTGATTGAGAGGGGGTCAAATACTTATTTCCCTCAATAAAATGCAAATCAATTTATAAAAATTTTCACATGCGTTTTTCTGGATTTTTTTGTTGTTATTCTGTCTCTCACTGTTCAAATAAACCTACCATTAAAACTATAGACTGATCATTTCTTTGTCAGTGGGCAAACGTACAAAATCAGCAGGGGATCAAATACTTTTTTCCCTCACTGTATATGGCTAAAACTCCTGCACATTACATGATTTAAAGGTAAATTTACATAAAATGCTACTTCATATCCATCATCTCCAGCCCATCCAAACATTAACATATGTGAAAATGGTGCATTTCTGTGTATTGTAGTAAAAAATAGAAAGGAAAATAAGTGTTCACAATGAAATCATCTGTGTGCATTGTGATTTTAACCAACTATGAGCATTGCCTACTATTTGCCTACGAATTGTTTACTAATTAGTTGATGATGTCATTGGAAAACACATCTTCCTCAATTATTTTACTACAAAACATAGAAACGTGCCCATATGTTGATGTTGGGGTGGTGCTGGAGATGATGAATATGAAGTTAAACATTTTTGAAATGTACCTTTAACATGAATCATCTTTGTCTTCCCCTAGTTGCCACAGACCACCTTGTGACGTACGGAGGAATCGGCGCTGTGCATCAGGTTTTTACTTCAGTGAGGAGGTCTGCCGGTGCGTACCAACATACTGGAGAGGACAGGATTAACTTTGAGTTCACATTATGCAGCTGACCTGCTACCCGATTATAATGATTAGAATCTATCATGCTAGCCGCAATCGCGTGAAGTACCTAGCCTGGACCTAGGTCGGAAATGGTTGAAAGGACACAGAGTTTGTGGGCTACTTTGGAATTATAAAGTGACACTTGGGACATATTATGGACATATTGATATGATCCCCAAATATCATGAGAGGATCTAATGAAAGGACTGAAGGATGGGGAGCAATTGAAGGCGAAAGCCTTATTTTTGTTATTTTGTATTTGTTTGTTATTCGTATGTCAGATATTGATTATATAATTTATTGCCACTAAATGTTTGCAAACTCTTTGTTTATTGCAATTTCAATCTTTCCAAGAAAATACACTGTGATCAATATGGTTGTATCATGTGACGCCTCTTTAAAATAAAAGTTGAATATTGTTAACGTATTTCTAATCTAGTTTATCATATTGAATTGTAGTTACTGATTGGAAATAGCTAATGTACACACTTATCTTACAATTATGATCTTATGGCAGGCTATATTTACACAACAAAAATGTCATTTAAATTTTCATATGAATTAACGCAAAATAGCATGTAATTTCTGAGCTGCCATCCACAGCATACACATTTATGTTAGATACTTGAAAATATATAATATATCACTTTTATCTTTGGTCAACCACCTCACCAGGAATACTAACATTGGAGTTTCAGTTCTAGGATCATGATGATAGGGCCATACGTTTTCCAAGGTTTGGCCCATTTTATGACATGATGAGGATATCCTATAAATGAACATCACCAGTAGGAGACCTCACAGGAAGGGATACCGTGAACTAATGCATGAATCCTTCCTTGTCAATGAATGAATATTACTGCTATGGAGAACCCTAATCCGCAAAATGGATAAGGATATCAAATCTACAGTACAGCAGTATGAAGACCAGTATGAGAATGATCCTAATCCTCTGACCAAAACTTATTGGACAAGTGAATGGATGTTTCAAAGTCTACCATGAAAGAGACAACGGGCTAAGGACAAATGGTTACTAAGATGTTTCTAAGGTGCTCACTCCATATGGGTTTAAACGAGAGCAGGTCAAGTTCTTGTTATAGTGTGGAAGTATGTCATGGTCATTTTCTACATCAACTGTATTTGTATTGTTCCTATGTTTTTCTACTGGAAAATAAATCACACATTTCGCAAGACGCACAGCTATTCTGAGTCAGTGATTTGACTGATGTAACTGACTGTTGAAAGATTATGTGGAAGCAAATAGTTCCTTTTTACTTGTCCTGTCTTTTGTCTTGTGTGCAGAAAGACTAGAAATGGACGCAGCAAAGCGTTTGGGCGGAAGGGCAGTGAAATTAGGCAAAATAGACCGACTGTGGGTTTTCTCTGATTTCAACTGGAGAGTTGGAACGCTTTTTTCTTGACATGGATATGCAAGCTAGCCACCGGGTCGGTACGTGAAAGACCACAGATTAATAAATGTGTATTTATGAGCTTTGGAACTGGCCTGGGTCAACCTGAGATTCACACACACTTTTCGTCTGAGCACTGTAAATATAATAAATCATTTGCTGCTCTTGTCCCACGCCAATGCATCAGTGTTAGTGTGGTGAGTATGTTTTTTGTTGTAGGTGCTGTGCGTCTTCTGTGCCTGTGTGTGTGTGTGTGTGTGTGTGTGTGTGTGTGTGTGTGTGTGTGTGTGTGTGTGTGTGTGTGTGTGTGTGTGTGTGTGTGTGTGTGTGTGTGCGTGCGCATTGGCGTGTGTGTGCATTGGCGTTTGTGTGCGTGTGCGTGTGTTGTAGACATTAGGATAATCCTATAGAAAAAGAAAATATAAGGATAGACCACAGAGTTTGGACTGAGGTGAAACCAGACCATAGTTCCTTTGGGAGGGGAGGGGTAAGAGGTATAAAGGGGGTTACTGCTGGTCTCCCCAGTTAAACACCACCTCGCCCTTGTCCTCCTGAACCCCCAACCCTCACCCCTTAACCATTGTTCACTTCACCAGTGTAATGCATCTGGAGCACATTACCTCCATTACCTCCACCTTTTCACTCTCTGTTACACTTTATCCAGACTCTTTATCTTCCACCCAGACTCTTTATCTTCCACACAGACTCTTTATCTTCCACACAGACTCTTTATCTTCCACCCAGACTCTTTATCTTCCACCCAGACTCTTTATCTTCCAACCAGACTCTTTATCTTCCACACAGACTCTTTATCTTCCACCCAGACTCTTTATCTTCCACCCAGACTCTTTATCTTTATCCAGACTCTTTATCTTCTACCCAGACTCTTTATCTTCCACCCAGACTCCTTATCTTTATCCAGACTCTTTATCTTCCACCCAGACTCTTTATCTGCCACCCAGACTCTTTATCTTCCAACCAGACTCTTTATCTTCCAGCCAGACTCCTTATCTTTATCCAGACTCTTTATCTTCCACCCAGACTCCTTATCTTTATCCAGACTCTTTATCTTCCATCCAGACTCCTTATCTTTATCCAGACTCTTTATCTTCCACCCAGACACTTTATCTTCCACCCAGACTCTTTATCTTCCAGCCAGACTCCTTATCTTTATCCAGACTCTTTATCTTCCATCCAGACTCCTTATCTTTATCCAGACTCTTTATCTTCCATCCAGATTCTTTATCTTTATCCAGACTCTTTATCTTAATCCAGACTCGTTATCTTAATCCAGACGCTGGTTGAGAGAATGCAAAGAGTGTGCAAAGCTGTGTTCAAGGCAAAGGGTGGCTACTTTGAAGAATATAAAATCTAAAATATATTTTGATTTGTTTAACAATTTTTTGTTTACTACATAATTCCATGTGTTATTTCATAGTTTTGATGTCTTCACTAGTATTCTACAATGTAGAAAAAAGTAAAAATAAAGAAAAACCCTGGAATGAGGAGGTGTGTCCAAACTTTTGACTGCTACTGTACATACTGTATGTCTGTTCAAAGTATGTCTGTATGTTCAAAGTAAGTTCCTTCCTTCCAGAAACAGGGCTTTACAATGACATGGTAGAACACACTCTGTCTCTGAATACCGTCCAAATGGTTTTCCCATTGGTTCACCTCAGAAGAAGTCGGACAGAACATGTGTGGCTGTGGACCGTGAAACACATAGAGAAAACCAGAAACAGCCATCGCATCAACAGAGGAAAGAAAGAAAGCTGAAAGCGAAAAAACATTGTCTCACTGATTTAACCCTTCTTTGACTTTTGCGGTCAATGATTAAAGTTTACTTTCCACTGTATTAAAGTGGGTCGCCACGGGAACGGGATCAGGCCTTTGTTTGGTATTGGTGTGTTCCGCCGAGCAGGAAACAAAAACACTTTGCAGGATGGAACAGACAACCGTCTAAACAAACCAGTGTCTTGTTTCGTCGGTTTGTTCTACAGTTCCAGACATTGAACACTGTTTGTTTAGGTAGAAAAATTACTAAGACTGAGGTAAAAAAAATTATGTTACTATACATTTAAAAAAATATAATTGTATATATATATATATATATATATATATATATATATATATATATATATATATATAAAAATTGATTACATTCAGAATATAAAATCTTGGGGTAGTCTAAAAACGAATAACATTTATACAAGCATGTGATATGTGACACCGTCTACATTGAGGTCTCTCTCTGTGTGTGGCCTGTGTGGAGTGCACTGCTCATGGCTTAAAATCATTATGAAACCGTTCCAGTCTCATTGTCTGGCTGTGTAGTAGTTATAACACACCTGAGTGACCTGGCTACATCTGGGCTGAGTTAAGTGTTATGTGTCTGTCTGCTGTTAGTGCCAGGGCCAGGCCTCCTGTGGTGAACAAGGCCTGTGTTAGTCATGTTATTTATTATTGCTCTATTTAGCCCCTCTCACTAATCCAGTGTAATGTATGGGACATGCACTGTGGTGTACTACTATATATAAACTGGGTGGTTCCAGCCCTGAATGCTGATTGGCTGACAGCCGTAGTATATCAGACCGTACACCACGGGTATGACAAAACATAATTTTTTTACTGCACTACTTACGTCGGTAACCAGTTTAAAATAGCAATAAGGCACCTCGGGGTTTGTGATATATGGCCAACATACCACGGCTAAGGGCTGTTCTTTCGCACGACGCAATGCAGAGTGCCTGGACACAACCCTTAGCCGTGGTATATTGACCATATACCACAAACCCTTGAGGTGCCTTATTGCTATTAGAAACTGGTTACCAACATAATTAGAGCAGTAAAAATACATGTTTTGTCATACCCGTGGTATACCACGGCTGTCAGCCAATCAGCATTCAGGGCTCGAACCACCCAGTTTTTAATACTATATACTGTATATCATGTCTTTCAGGTGTGGTGTAATACTACATACATCATGTCTGTCAAGTTGCAAATATGTTATATAGCAATAGAACCTTGTAGAAGGTTTTAACTAGAGGGGCTACTGGAATAATGGTTCCCTCTTTCACAGGAAGGTAGGGATAGAGGAACTGCTGAGCTTTAGGCAAGGTCTGGTCTACTTCTTCTGTTCCCCTAAA
>QNTS01003729.1:42845-63306 GCA_003317085.1 Hucho hucho | reverse complement strand
GCAACTAGCTGGCAGAGTAGTGACTTCAACTAGCTTTGGCTGCCATCTATTGGAAAGGAATGGTAACTACACTCAGCAACTAGCTGGCAGAGTAGTGACTTCAACTAGCTTTGGCTGCCATCTATTGGAAAGGAATGGTAACTACACTCAGCAACTAGCTGGCAGAGTAGTGACTTCAACTAGCTTTGGCTGCCATCTATTGGAAAGGAATGGTAACTACACTCAGCAACTAGCTGGCAGAGTAGTGACTTCAACTAGCTTTGGCTGCCATCTATTGGAAAGGAATGGTAACTACACTCAGCAGCTAGCTGGCAGAGTAGTGACTTCAACTAGCTTTGGCTGCCATCTATTGGAAAGGAATGGTAACTACACTCGGCAACTAGCTGGCAGATTCCTTTATCCAAAGCTAACTGGGTACACGGTAGTGGAACCAGATCATAGAAACAGGATTACAATTTTGATATCATGGATGGTCAGTCCTTGCATCTATAGCTCTGTCTATGAATTTGAGAGTGGTTACATTTATCCAGCCGTATCCCTCAGCTTTTTACCGAAAGAGGAGCAGGGAGGCACTTTGTTATTGTTTCTACTGCTGATTGCCCCTTTAAGAAGTTAAGATGCAGATTAAATACACACCAACATATGTTACAGATACTATATAAATGTCCCATCTCTCAGACAGTTAGTGAATACACAGCATCCAGCACAGCAAACAATCAATCAAATGTATTTTACAACAGCCCTTTTTCCATCAAAATAATAACCACAGTGGTTATAGAGGGTGCAACAGTTCAACACCTCAGAAGTAAATGTCATTTGGCTTTTCATAGCTGAGCATTCATAGGTTGCGAGAGAGAGTTGAAACAGCAGGTAGCCTAGTGGTTAGAGCATTGGACTTGTAACCTAAAGGTTGCTGGATTGCTGGATCCCCGAGCTGACAAGGTAAAACTCTGTTGTTCTGCCCCTGCACAAGGCAGTTAACCCACTGTTCCTAGGCCCATCATTGAAAATAAGAATTTGTTCTTAACTGACTTGCCTAGTTAAATAAAGGTCAAAAATATAAAACAAAACATCCATTGAAATGGGTAAAAAATATCAGCAGAAAAACAATTCCACTCCAATTCGCTGTTGAATGGCCTGCTCCTTCTCCGTTTTCGGGAACACCATCCCGCTCCCCTAAAGTGATCGATAGTATATCTTGGCTCGCACTGAGAGGATTGTGAATCTGATCTCTCAGGTTGATACAGTGATCTCACTCTCCGTCGGCTCCTCTGTGGCGTATAGGGGCAGGACTCGGTTGTATACTGATGGTCGAGCGCAATCTAGCTGGGCCCTGAGCTCTTTAGTGACGGTCCTGATAGACCTCTCCTCCACCGCAGCACAGGAGCACTCTGGCACCCAGGGGTCAGTTTGGCATGCTGTACTAACCCTTCTTTCCTGTTGGTAGAAAACAATTCAGGCATCTATTAGGCTATAGTTATATTCAAGAATCACTGCATATACTTGAAATCAACAATAGCCTTAGAAACAACATGGATTTGCATGTACCACCTCTTCCTCCTGCACAGTCTCCTCCAGGATGAAAACATTTTCAGGGATGAAGATGTCATCCTGAAAACAAACGTTTTGTTAAAAGACAACTGAACCCAAATTATATCAGTTGGCATTAACAAGCTACCTGTCTTGTATGCCTTGTCAACACACACACGCACGCGCGCGCACGCGCACACACACACACACACACACACACACACACACACACACACACACACACACCAGGGACATTTATTTTTCAACAAACATTAGCTATGTCAACTTCAGTCTAGCTAAATGAGGTGGAGCTAGAAAAACATTACAAAAACAAATCTGTCAACAAAATGTATTACAGTACTTGACTATCTGAGGTGGAAGCTAGTTACAGTAACACCCCCATTTGGGACGGGGGTGGGCCCCAGGTGGGGCCCACGGCAGCACCCGCTGCTCGTTGAGAAGAGTAAGAACGACACGTGTTTTCACATCAAAAGTCCCCAATAGCATCAGAAAAAGTCGCTAGATTTGTCGCTAGTCGCTTTTTTGAAAATGTGTCGCTAGAGGGGTCAGAATACTTGCTAAATATAGCGACAAAGTCACTAAGTTGGCAACACTGCTCTCCATGCGAAAACTCAACACCACAGACAATCTGCTGATTCCTGCCAGTGACGCACTGGCGTCAGTCGTTTCTATGGCAATTTAAAATGCAGCTGACCATAGCGCCAATAAACCTTGTCAAAGATCAAAATACTACACATAAAGACGTTTTTATGTTAAATGCACATGTTTAGTATTAGTTTATTGAATATATCTCTTTGCTTAGATTTACTTCCTAAAGTGTTTCCATTCCCCTGTGTATCTTCTTATATGAACTCTCTTTGAGGTTATGTTCTTCCAATCACATTGTCCAATCATAACTGCCAGTTTCCACTTACTACATTGGCCATGCCATAGCAGCATAGCACTTCTCGGGAAAATTATTCTGACACAATTAGAACGAGCGGTAATGATTTCAATCCTATAATTGTATTAACTCTGAGCTGGTTGTTTACTGGCATGATACTTGTTGCTAGGATGAAAAACCTGTCACCATGTTGGACAGATAATCATAATGGCTTGCTCATTCGCCATTGTCATACCACACTTATACACTCATTATTAACTTGCAGTTTCATCTTTTTTAATGCACTTTAACAACAAGGTACAGTAGTTAGATCAGAGGGGAACAATTGGAATTTATCATGTACAGGAAATCACCCAAACCCCAGACTTTAACCAAACTGTACAGCAGGGAAGAGGTGGGATGAGAGCCACGCCATGCGGTTCATTTGAGTGCATTTATTGTGTAATAAAAAATCGAAACGTTTCAGGCACTGGAATTTAGCCGTGTGTTGATTTTCACTGTAGCTAGTGTTCCAAACAAAAGACCAGCAGGAGGATAACAGTTTGGTCTATATGAATCATGTTCTCGTCCTCATGCAGAGCATGGCTATCTGTGGTGTTGACGCTGAGGTCAGGTGACAGCTAGAGGACTGAGTTGGTACTTGACTCTGTCGAGGCTGTCGTTGAGCGGTAGCTCTGTGGACCGAATCTGGAGGGCCAGCAGTACCAGAGACATCACTATGGCAGCAATCTAGAATACAGTGGAACAGATCAAGTTTCAATGTTTCAGTTTATTTAGAATGTATAACACTTTGGAAATGTTATTCACTTACACATTATTTTGATTTTACCTTTGTTTTAACAGTAAAAAAAAACTATAACAAAACATGATATAATATATAGAAATGTGCACAGAATAATGTGCTTTTTATCCACTCATATCCACAACAATGAGTCCACATTGTGGTATTGAACCATAGCTGTGCTAAATGCTACACTTGTGTTGCATCTAAAAACATAACACCTTGGGAGGTAATAGTAGCTTCACAATAAAACATGAATCAACATTAAACATGAAACAATAACAGAACATTCACAATAAAACATGAATCAACAATAAACATTAAAACAATAACAGTAGCTTCACAATGAAACATGAATCAGCATAAAAATGTAAACAGTAACAGTAGCTTCACAATAAAACATGAATCAACATTAAACATTAAAACAATAACAGTAGCTTCACAATAAAACATGAATCAGCATAAAAAATGTAAACAATAACAGTAGCTTCACAATAAAACATGAATCAACATTAAACATTAAAACAATAACAGTAGCTTCACAATAAAACATGAATCAGCATAAAAAATGTAAACAATAACAGTAGCTTCACAATAAAACAAGAATCAACATTAAACATTAAAACAATAACAGTAGCTTCACAATAAAACAAGAATCAACATTAAACATTAAAACAATAACAGTAGCGTCACAATAAAACATGAATCCACATTAAACATTACAACAATAACAGTATCTTCACAATAAAACATGAATCAACATTAAACATTAAAACAATAACAGTAGCTTCACAATAAAACATGAATCAACATAAAAATAAATAAAACAATAACAGTAGCTTCACAATTCAACATGAATCATTAAAACAATAACAGTAGCATCACAATAAAACATGAATCAACATTAAACATTAAAACAATACAAGTAGCTTCACAATAAAACATGAATCAACATTAAAAATTAAAACAATAACAGTAGCTTCACAATAAAACATGAATCAACATGAAACATTAAAACAATACAAGTCAGTGGTCATACCATAATGGTGGCAAATGTAGAGATGAATCCGATCATGATCTGAATCAGGAAGTTCATGTGTCTCTTCAGGATGGGACCACAAGGCTGGAACAGATAGAGATGGCATTGTAACAGCCATATAATTAGATATTAGAACTCATTATATATTACAATTACATATTAATAATTGAATAGTATCTCTGTGGTAACAGATCTCTTAATTTTTTTGTGATTTATCTTGTAACTTTGGAGTCAGTTTAGCCCAATGCTAGCTAGCTTTCACTGAAAATTGTTGCATCAAAATAAAAAATGGACAACGTTTAAATAAGACTGCTTCACCTTGCTG
Source organism: Hucho hucho (assembly GCA_003317085.1). Lineage (NCBI taxonomy): Eukaryota > Metazoa > Chordata > Actinopteri > Salmoniformes > Salmonidae > Hucho > Hucho hucho. The sequence goes on along the minus strand of QNTS01003729.1, from coordinate 58,727 downwards.
TACACCCAGCGCTCCTGGGACACTGAAGTTGTAGTTTGTCCATGTGTGTTATTGTGCTGGCAGTCTAGCTTCAGAAAAACATAGAGACAGAGAAACAGGATCAAACTCCTTTATAGGTCACCACAAGCCTCTGTAACGTTTCAAGTCTGTTTAATGAAGCTACTATCCTTAGTTGCTCCATCCAGCTTAGGACTTGTACATGTATTTTATATACCCACTAGCATCAGGGCGGCAGGTAGCCTAGTGGTTAGAGCGTTGGGCCAGGAACCAAAAGGTTGCTAGATCGAACAAGGCAGTTAACCCACTGTTCCTAGGCCGTCATTGTAAATGAGAATTTGTTTTTTAACTGACTTGCCTAGCTAAACAAAGGTAAAATAAAAAAGAATATTATTTTGAAATTTCTCATGAGCTTAGTTCAACTGTCGTACCCCATCAGAACCCCAAATATAAGCTTGTTTTACTCCAATGTTTGTAGACAAACACTGTATAGCCTATAATGTTGATATCATGGATGGTCAGTCCTTGCCTCCATAGCTCTGTCTATGAATTGGAGAGGGGTTACATTTCTCCAGACCCATCCCTCAGCTGTTTATCATTTAAATGACTAAAGGCTGGCCCCAAGGCTGTCTTGTTTCTCCATTTCATATTTTGTTTTTCTCGATCTGTTGGCTGCTGCTATTAGTCATCTCTGTGCATCTAAAATGTCTTCAATGTTAAGACAGCCTTAGCTCTACTAGTCCATCTCCTGGCACGAAGGTACTGTAGGTATACTCACCATAGTGTTCTGTAGGCCTAGATTTACAGTCTCACATAGACTGTCAAATGAGTTGTCTGGAGGGAGTGGTGGACAGTAGCAGGAGAGCGGAATGTGACAACCCCAGTCTGAGTGGCCACGCAGTCCACAGCATTGATCCTAACGGACAAACAACATAAACAAACAAACCAATAAAAAAACACTAATCTCCAAATATCAATATTTGTTTGATTGTGCAACTACAAACAACAATTTTGTACAACAACAAACAATTAGTCTGGTCCCCTCTGTATGTTTTTGCCAACTGTTCTGTCTACCATTGTCAATAAATTGATTTATGGCAATAAGGATGGTGTTAAAGTCGATACAGATCTGGCAATGTTAACAATATTTAGATAAGTTGGCTGAAGATAATCCAGATCTGAAGCCAGATTGATTGATTGATTGATTATTACTGATGCCTGGAGTTTGTTCAGCTCCCTCTGGACCTGTGGTTCAGTATCGTGAAGAGGAGTCACAGAGTGGAACCTTCTGTCCAGAATCTCCTCCATCTTAACAGAATAAATAACACTTTATTCTAACATCACACACTGTTTATTAGCGTAACAACAGTTTGGATTTGTTAAAAACTCAATGACATTTTTAGGGGAGGAAGTGGATACCTTTGGTTGGGCACGAACCATCGGCACAGCGAGGATTACAATGGCTATGAATTCACAGGTCATGAAGACAACATACTGTAGAAAGATATATATATATATATATTTAGAGAGAGATAGATAGAGAGAGAAATAGAGATATAGACAGATAGATACAGAGACAGACAGACAGAGACAGGTTAACAACATGCAGACCCCCCCCCCTGTCCTACTAATTTATTATAGATTGTTTAGATTTGATTTGAAAACTATCAGATGAATCTTAATAATAACACAAATCAATCATATTACTCTGATCTGTGAGACAAAGCTGTTAGAAACCAGGGTTGTTGTCTATGAGACTAAGCTGTTAGAAACCAGGGTTGTTGTCTATGAGACTAAGCTGTTAGAAACCAGGGTTGTTGTCTATGAGACTAAGCTGTTAGAAACCAGGGTTGTTGTCTATGAGACTAAGCTGTTAGAAACCAGGGTTGTTGTCTATGAGACTAAGCTGTTAGAAACCAGGGTTGTTGTCTATGAGACTAAGCTCTTAGAAACCATGATTGTTGCCAATTCCATTTAAATTCCAGTCAATTCAGAGATAAAACCAAATTCCAATTCCAAAATCAAACTTTTCCTAGTTAAAAAGCATTGAATAGAATTGGAATGTCATTGTACATCCTGAATTGACAGGAATTGAATTGGAATTGATCCCAATCCTGTTAGGCTGCATTTACACAGGTAGCCCAATTCTGAACTTTTTGCCACTAATTGGTATTTTGACCACTCAGATCAGATCTCTTGACAATAATTGGGCAAAAGATCAGAATTTGTCTGCCTGTGTAAACGGAGCCTTAGAGACACTTACCAGGATCAGCAGTATTCTCTTGTCTCTGTAGGCAGCGTAGCCTCCCAGGATGGAGAACAGTACAGTAATGGGTCCAAACACATTTAGTACGTACATCTCATGGAGGGTACTCCGATGGTCAAACTGCACTCACACAAATAATACAGGTCAATGAAAAAACAATAAAGGTCAATTAAATAATTGTGCATCTTTGTGTTGCTGTTAACATCACTTTAGGTGATGTACTGTAGTTTTTTACAATGTAATTTCACATCAGGTCATTTAAGGTCAGTTAAATGACCTGACGACTTTAGTAATTTACAATTAATTGTAAATTGTGTTATTATTTTATTACATAAGAAGAAACTCTCTGAGTTAAAGAAACATTTGTCGAGTTGTTACCTCAGGAGGGTGTTGGAAGCTGTATGAAACCCCAACTACAAACAGAAAAACCCCTGATACCTGGAAGTATAGATATTTTAGGTCTGTTACGGTATGTTACAAATGTATTAGGATACTGTATAACGTCATTACTGGAACATGCTACACTGCATATTACACAGCATAGATATACTTCAATATGTTTTACATTTTGTTATTGTATTTTAGACTAACATTTTGCTTTAATATTACCCTTTTTAGATAGTAAATTCTACACAGGTGTTTTTAATATGATTTATACACTGTTCTAATGATGAATCCATAACTTTAATAAATAATTAACATAAAAAGGTCAGACCCGGCAGGTCAAACAGTACGTACCAGAAGCAGGACGTTGAAAGTGATGCATAGTCCTCTCATGTATGTCCTGCCATTCCCCATAGTGCGATAAATAAGTCCTCGATCCCAAACAGTTGCTTCAAACTATAACTGGACGGATAATGGACTGAACACAAGACCCTGGGGTGATTTACTGTGTTTAAAGAGGATCCTTCAACTTGTTTCTGTTGGAGGGTGGAAAATGACCAAATTTGGAAGGTTGTTTCTTTAACTACTATGTTAATTGGCAGAAAGCCCTTGGTTACCAACTACGGCAGAAGAAATGTATCAAAATAAGGAGTTTTCTTTTCTTCTTGCCACTTGAAAATACTTTGGATTTGTTTGGCCTAAGGGAAGCACAACACTTGTCTGGGTGGGATTGGAGAGTACAGCATCTGTAGGTTCCTCTTCCTAGTGAATTCCATGAAAACAAAGTAGATACACTGTACTTACAGTACCAGTCAAAACTTTTTTCTACATTGTTAGAATAATAGTGAATACATCAAAACTATGAAAGAACACATGGAATCATGTAGTAAACAAAAAAGTGTTAAACAAATCCAAATATATTTTAGATTTTAGATTCTTCAAAGTAGCCACACTTTGCCTTGAGGACAACTTTGCACACTCTTGGCATTCTCTCAACCAGCTTCACCTGGTATGCTTTTCAAACAGTCTTGAAGGAGTTCCCACATATGCTGAGCACTTGTTGGCTGGTTTTCATTCACTCTGCGGTCCAACTCATCCCAAACCATCTCAATTGGGTTGAGCTTGGGTGATTGTGGAGGCCAGGTCATCTGATGCAGCACTCCATCACTCTCCTTGGTCAAATAGCCCTTATACAGCCTGGAGGTGTGTTGGGTCATTTTCCTGTTCCTGTTGAAAAGCGCAAACCAGATGGGATGCCATATCGCTGCAGAATGCTGTGGTAGCCATGCTGGTTAAGTGTGCCTTGAATTCTAAATAAATCACCAACAGTGTCACCAGCAAAGCACCCCCACACCATCACTCCTCCTCCTCCATGCTTTTACGGTGGGAACCACACATGCAGAGATCGTCTGTTCACCTACTCTGCGTCTCACAAAGACACGGTGGATGGAACCAAAAATCTCAAGTTTTAAATATATTTAGATTTGTTTAACACTTTTTTGGTTACTACACGATTCCATATGTGTTATGTCATAGTTTTGATGTCTTCACTATTATTCTACAATGTAGAAAATAGTAAAAATAAAGAAAAACCCTTGAATGAGTAGGTGTGTTCACACTTTTGACTGGTACTCTATATTAATCAAACTAAATGTGGTGTAGGTTAGGATATCTGAACATTTAAAGTTGATATAACTCAGATTACTTGATGCAGCACAATAACTTGAAATAGTTAGCTGAAAAAGCTAATATTTGTTTTCAGTGGATATACAAGTCCAGTCCCTCACTGTAAAGAAGCTGGATCCTTCACTCTGCTCTGCACAGCATAACAATGAGCTGACGAGTTCAGATAGGAATGCCATTTGTAATCAGACGTCCAAGTCAAGGCACTGCCATTAAACAGAAAACATAAACACCTTTCACTTAAACATGTTATCTTAAAGATTCATATTTCAGTCATAGTAGCCAAATTCAGTAGCATTGAAGTGAAGTTTTACATTTTCAGGATCAACGCCACAAGTGCAGACAGACACCTCTTAGAGAGTATGTGAAAGGGTGGGATAAGATTACTCAAAGCCACTGCAGCACTTTGGGTGCGTTTACACAGGCAGCCCAATTCTGATCTATTTTTCACCAATTGGTCTTTTGACCAATCAGATCAGATCTGAAAAAGATCTAACCGTGTTCTGTAATGGTGAAAGGTTAGCATGTCTTGGGGCTGTGATATGTCTGCGCCTGTAACTTTCTGACTCATAGCCAAGAAATCTGTAGTACATTTTGACATGTTTGCAGAGGTCTTAGTCACACAATTTTACATCTAACTAAGGTGTTTGTTGCAGTATTTCTGAACGAAAAAATGTGCATGAAAACTAGCCATCACTCCGTAAATGACAACAAACACATCATTGAGGAATCCCATCCACTCCTACTAGGAGTACTACTGTTGACCAATCACCAATGAAGGGGCGTAGACTTCGGCTACCGAACTTCGACTTGCCTTAAAAAAAATTGTTGTGTGCCTGTTCAGACAGAAAAAAAAACTGCCAAACACCAAAAAGAAGAAAAACGTCACAAAATGTTGTCATTATATATGCGCAAACTGTTTCCACTGGGAAGCATGTGACACTCCCTAACCCCAAACCCTAACTTCATTTTAAACCAATGAGGAAATTCAACATGAGTTCGCTGGTCAGTCACGTCCCCCTAGTTTTTCCCGAAATCTTGGTATGGAGGGGGTGGCGGGTGATAAACGTTGGCGTAGGGTGGAGCATGTGTGGGATGAGCTTGTGTGGTAGGCAGCATGGGAGGAGAATGTGAGGAGGCAGCATGGGAGGATCTTGTGTGGCAGGCAGCACGTGAGCAGTTTGTGTAGAAGGCAGCTTGGGAGGAACTTGTGTGGAAGGCAGCATGGGAGGAGCTTGTGTGGAAGGAAGCATGGGAGGAACTTGTATGGAAGGAAGCATGGGAGGAGCTTGAGGAATAGTTCCCATTTCCATGTTGGCTGCAAAGCATGTAAACGTTCTAATCAAACTATTATATTAATTGAGTGATTTATTGTGTACATTTAACCGCATTCATTGCATCAAGTAAATCGCTGTGAAATATCTTTTAAATAAGAACATATAGTTTTTACAGCTGTTCGAAGCTGATGGACCAAAACTGAAAATAACTTTTGTTTTTTGTCTACCAGCTTCAAACAGCTGTAAAAAAAACAGTTATGTAAAAGATATTTCACAGTGATTTAGATGGTACAATGATTCTCTACACTATTCACTGATTTTTTTCTCACATAAACTGAAATGTATTAAACAGTGTAGAAGTTTAGCAACCAGGATATTACAGAGTGATTTCCGTTAGATAACACAGCTGCAAAGTCAAAACATTTTGACAACAGATGCAGCTCCGTCGGGTGAAATCAACAGGCGAATATCACAGCCAATCACAACACTTATGGGTAAGTAACACTGTGAAACCCTGTCATTCCACTATCAGCATCAGATATAGTATGGACATTTCCTGAAATTACATCCAATGCAAAACTTCTAAATCCTACCTTTAAATGTGCACCCCTTTGGGTCCCAGGACCAGGATTGGGAAACACTGTGTTAATATAAGAGAAAGAAGGGTAGAAAAATATGCTTACATTTATATTTCTCCTGCTGTAATATATCCATTGGATGACCACCAGACTGTTGCCATCAATCTTAAAAAGACAGATTTCAGCAGAATATTCATCAATATATTCACAATGATGCAGTCTCTTAGCTGCAGTTGTTCTGCGTTTGGACACCGCTTTCTTGATTTTGAAAAGAGTATCCGTTAATTAAAGATTGATTATATTAAATACAATACAATGAAATAGTAGTCAAATGTTCCATTATCACTTGTTGGATTGCCAAGAAAAGCATCCAGCCTCTAACAAGTGGTGTAAAGTACTTTAGTAAAAACCCTTTAAAGTACTACTTAAGTTGTTTTTTGTACTTCACATTTACTATTTATATTGTTTACAATGTTTACTTCAATACATTCCTAAAGAAAATAATGTACTTTCTACTCCATACATTTTCCCTGACACCCAAAAGTACTCATTACATTTTGAATGCTTAGCAGGACAGGAAAATGGTTCAATTCACACACTTATCAAGAGAACATCCCTGGTCCTCCCTACTGCCTCTGATCTGGTGGACTCACTAAACACAAAGGCTTTGTTTTTAAATGATGTGTGAGTGTTGGGAGTGTGCCCCTCATAGAGACTACAGGCTGTAGGGTGAAGTTACCCCGAGACTCCGATCCTGGGTCTGTCTAGCATTTTCCTCACCAATGGTTACGGTTAGGATTGGGGGAGGGGGAGCTGATCCTAGATCTGTACCTAGGGGAAACTTCACCCCGGCGAGATGACAGTCAACATTCCAACCACTTCCTTCTTCAGTGGAAAACATGCACATGCTCTTCTAGGTCACGCAAAGACTACACCTGCATCCAAAATGACACCCTATTCCCTATGTAGTACACTACTTTGAACCAGGGCCCATAGGGCACTGTGTAGGGAATAAGGTACCATTTAGGATGCAGTCCTGTATTTTAGTATGACCACAGTAATCACTTCCGCCATGGTGCAGTTCGGTTGTACAGTTGTACATTTAAAAAGAGTAAAAACAAAGGGGCTTTTTCAATAGTTGGAAGTGTGTTCCATCTACGCTCTTGTGGTTTAATTTCTCACAACAAGCATTGCTTTCCATTCCTCTGAAACAATGTACTGTGGCTTTGTCTTTTTTACAGCACTGATCTGCACGTACTGCGTGCACCTGCCTGTGAAACATAATACTGTTGAACAGAATGATGGGAAATAACAAAGCAGCCCTGACAACATACACAACAAAAATTTAAAAATTAACCCTTTATACACATCACTGAAAGCCAACAAATGATTAACTGAATTAAACATTAGAGTTTATAACTTTAGAAAATGAGACAAAGTTCATTTGATGTTAGAGGAGTTACCAGACAGGAAAGCTGGTGCTTCACGTGGGTGATTGTTTGACAATGCAATTTGCCCCTTCCCTTGGCAACGTTATTTCCAGGACAAACAAACTTCTACATTGTCTCACATTAACAGAAGTGCTCAGCCTTTACTAAGGCATATGGGGGTTCAACACATTGGCAGTCCAAAGAAGGCAAACACTAAAACTGACCCCAACCCTAACCTTAACCCTAGCATTAAACCTAACCCTGGTCCAGCCATAACCAATGAGGAATTTCAACATGGGTTCGCTGGTCAGTCACATCCCTCTAGTTTTTCCAATCGCACTGGTACGGAGGAGGTGGCGGGTAATAAGAGCTGGCGAAAAGATGAGCTTGTGTTGAAGGCAGCATGGGAGGAGCTTGTGTAGCAGGCAGCATGGGATGAGCTTGAGGAGTAGTTGCCATTTCCATGTTGGTTGTGTTTCCATAACTAAGAGCCATGGTCACCTCAGCCGAGGAAGCTTTTTGGATTCTATGGGTCATTACCAATGCCAGAAGCATTTCAATGGCCTGCAAGTAAGAGACAATTAAATCGGTTTTATATTCAACCTACAAGATATGGCTTGTATATTGTAAACAAATGTGTTGTTTAATACTTATTTTATAAAAAACCAAGCACAGCTTCCCTTCCTCTCAATGAAGGCTGTATTCTTTTTGTCCTGCCCAATGTAATCAAGTAGGCTAGTCAAGACCGTCAATAAAGTGCTTGGCTCGTGAGGCCGCTTGGAAATGATTCTTAAATCACAGAAGCTTTATTAAAAGATCAAGTTTGATAGGAGCAAAACAGTGAGCTGACATTCCCCTTTTATCTACAGTTGAAGTCGGAAGTTTACATACACTTAGGTTGAAGTCATTAAAACTAGTTTTTCAACAGCTCCACAAATTTCTTGTTAACAAACTATAGTTTTGGCAAGTCGGTTAGGACATCTACTTTGTGCATGACACAAGTAATTTTTCCAACAGACAGATTCTTTCACTTATAACTCACTGTATCACAATTCCAGTGGGTCAGAAGATTACATACACTAAGTTGACTGTGCCTTTAAACAGCTTGGAAAATTCCAGAAAATGATGTCATGGCGTTAGAATCTTCTGATAGGCTAATTGACATCATTTGAGTCAATTGAAGGTGTATTTCACGGCCTACCTTCAAAGTCAGTGGCTCTTTGCTTGACATCATGGGAAAATCAAAAGAAATCAGCCAAGACCTCAGAAAAAACATTGTAGACCTCTACATGTCTGGTTCATCCTGGGGAGCAATTTCCAAACACCTGAAGGTACTACGTTCATCTGTACAAACAATAGTACGCAAGTATAAACACCACGGGACCACGCAGCAGTCATACCGCTCAGGAAGGAGACGTGTTCTGTCTCCTTGAGATCAACGTACTTTGGTGCAAAAAGTGCAAATCAATCCCAGAACAACCGCAAAGGACCTTATGAAGATGCTGGAGGAAACAGGTACAAAAGTAACTATTTCCACAGTAAAACGAGTCCTATAATCGACATAACCTGAAAGGCCGCTCAGCAAGGAAGAAGCCACTGCTCCAAAACCGCCATAAAAAAGCCAGACTACGGTTTGCAACTGCACATGGGGACAAAGATCATACTTTTTGGATTGACTGGTGCACTTCACAAAATAGATGGCATCATGAGGCAGGAAAACTATGTGGATATATTGAAGCAACATCTCAAGACATCAGTCAGGAAGTTAAAGCTTGGTTGCAAATGGGTCTTCCAAGTGGACAATGACCCCAAGCATACTTCCAAAGTTGTGGCAAAATGGCTTAAGAACAACATAGTCAAGGTATTGGAGTGGCCATCACAAAGCCCTGACCTCAATCCCATAGAAAATGTGTAGGCAGAAATGAAAAAGCGTGTGCAAGCAAGGAGGAATACAAACCTGACTCAGTTACACCAGCTCTGTCAGGAGGAATGGGCCAAAATTCTCCCAACTTATTGTGGGAAGCTTGTGGAAGGCTACCTGAAATGCTTGACCCAAGTTAAACAATTTATAGGCAATGCTACCAAATACTAATTGAGTGTGTAAACTTCTGACCCACTGTGAATGTGATGAAGGAAATAAAAGCTGAAATGAATCATTTTCTCTACTATTACTCTGACATTTCACCTTAAAATAAAGTGGTGATCCTAACTGACGTAAGACAGGGAATTTTTACTAGGATTAAATGTCAGGAATTGTGAAAAGCTGAGTTTAAATTTATTTGGCTAAGGTGTATGTAAACTTCCGCCTTCAACTGTATATATGGGACCAAATACTAAACGTTTGACTACTTTAATCCACGTTGAGCTCATTAATCTAGAGATTCACATACTTTTTCCCACAAATAAATGTAGTGTTGGAACAATTTTCTCAATAAAGATATTCAAAAGTACAATTGTTTTTGTTATTTGTTTAATCAGATTAACTTGATCTATTATTAGGAGTAGGATTTAGATGAAGTGAGCTGACATTCCCTTTTTAATCTATGTATAGTAGGCAGGCCTACATTATTTCACCACTGCAGCTCCTGTTTTGGACGTAAACCCCTCCCTGATGTAGACTACATGTGTCCATGCCCAACATGAAACGAAAGATGAACATCTTGGTGAATACCGGTGAACCTTGTATTTAGAGGTTTTCATATGTCATGTTTAAAAAAAAAAAAACTTACCCTAGGCCTAGATAACGAAGGTTGGTTCAACAGCAATGCGTCCTGTCTTTATTTATGCTGACGATTTTATGACATCATTAGGCTACATTTTACATGTATTTATTGTTGTTGAAAAAAAAAACGAACAGATTGCTTGTTTTTTCTTTGTAGAATTTGATTAAAACCTAACGCATTAGAATGATTCACCATCCTGGTTTATGGTGAGAACGTCCGTGGCGTGTAGACAATGCAACTCCTGGAGAAGTGTGAATGCGATCTGTAACATGGTTCCAATATGTCTATAAAACATTATATTTGGAATCAGTATAAAGGGGAGTGGACATTCTCCCTTTCTCTTCATATTGGATCTTTATCCAGCAAATGTGAACAAAACTCTCCATAGTCCACGTTGTTTTAATATTATATGTCCACGGGGAGCAATTACAGTGCATTCGGAAAATATTCAGACCCCTTGACTTTTTCCATTTAAAAAAAAATATTATTCTAAAATTGATTAAATATTTTTTTTCCCCCTCATCAATCTACACACAACACCACATAATGACAAAGCGAAAACAGGTTTAGAAATTTTAGTAAATGTATGACATTTAAAAAAAAACAGAAATACCTTGTTTACATAAGTATCCAGACCCTTTGCTATTAAACTCGAAATTGAGCTCAGGTGCATCATGTTTCCACTGATCATCCTTGAGATGTTTCTACAACTTGGAGTCCAACTGTGGTAAAGTCAATTGATTTAACATGATTTGAAAAGGCACACACCTGTCTATGTAAAGGTTCCACAGTTGACTATACATGTCAGAGAAAAATTCAAGCCGTCAGGTCAAAGTAATTGTCGGTAAAGGTCAGAGTCAAGATTGTGTCGAGGCACAGATCTGAGGAAGGGTACCAAAACAATTCTGCAACATTGAAGGTCCCCAAGAACACAGTGGCCTCCATCATTCTTAAATGGAAGAAGTTTAGAACCACCAAGACTCTTCCTAGAGCTGGCCGCCAAGCCAAACTGAGCAATCGGGGGAGAAGGGCCTTGGTCAGGGAGGTGACCAAGAACCCGATGGTCATTCTGACAGAGCTCCAGAGTTCCTCTGTGGAGATGGGAGAGCCTTCCAGAAGGACAACCATCTCTGCAGCACTCCACCAATCAGGCCTTTATGGTAGAGTGGTCAGACGGAAGCCATTACTCAGTAAAAGGCACATGACAGACCGCTTGGAGTTTGCCAAAAAAAACAAACAAGATTCTCTGGTCTGATGAAACCAAGATTGAACTCTTTGGCCTGAATGTCAAGCGTCACGTCTTGATGAAACCTGGCACCATCCCTACGGTGAAGCATGGTGGTGGCAGCATCATGCTGTGGGGATCTTGTTCAGCGGCAGAGACTGGAAGACTAGTCAGGATTGAGGGAAAGATAAACAGATCAAAAACATTTATTTTATTTTATTTAACCTTTATTTAAGTAGACAAGTCAGTTAAGAACAAATTCTTATTTACAACGACGGCCTACCCCAGCCAAACCCTAATCCGGACGACGCTGGGACAATTGTGCACCACCCTATGGGGCTCCCAATCACGGCCGGTTGTGATACAGCCTGGAATCGAACCAGGGTCTGTAGTGACACCTCTAGCACTCAGACGCAATGCCTTAGACCACTGTGCCACTCGTGAGACCCCCCACCATAAAAAAATACAGAGAGATCCTTGATGAAAACCTGCTCCAGGGCGCTCAGGACCTCAGACTGGGGCGAAGGTTCACCTTCAGGACAATGACCCTAAGCACACAACCAAGACAACACAAAGAGTGGCTTCGGGACATGTCTCTGAATGCCTTTGAGTGCCCCAGCCAGAGCCCGGACCAATCAAACATCTCTGGAGAGACCTGAAAATAGCTGTACAGCAACGCTCCTCATCCAACCTAACAGAGCTGGAGAGGATCTTTTTTTAACCTTTATTTAACTAGGCAAGTCAGTTAAGAACAAATTCTTATTTACAAAGACGGCCTACCAGGCCAAACTCGGATGGCGCAAGTGCTCAGCATATGTGGGAACTCCTTCATGACTGTTGGAAAAGCATTCCAGGTGAAGCTGGTTGAGAGAATGCCAAGAGTGTGCAAAGCTGTCATCAAGGCAAAGGGTGGCTATTTGAAGAATCTCAATATATTTAGATTGGTTTAACACTTATGTAGAAAATAGTACAAATAAAGAAAAACCCTGGAATGAGTAGGCGTTCTAACATTTTTGACCGGTATATATTTCATTTTTAATCACTTAAATTATTGTAAAAATAAAAAATAAAAATACATGTTTTTGCTTCATCATTAGGGGTATTGTGTGTAGATTACTGAGTGGGAAAAAAACTATTTAATTACATTTTAGAATAAGGCTGTAACGTAACAAAATGTGGAAAAGGGAAGGGGTCTGAATACTTTTCGAATGCAATGTGTATGGTGCCTGTAAATGCATTTAGACATAGCCTATTTAAATCAAGTAGTTGGTTATTGACAGCGTTTGGCATGTCCATGCTCAGCCATAATGACATTTACAGTTGACCTAGCCCCTAGATCAGTGCAAATGCTTTTTATATTTCCATATTGAAGCCATGCGATTACTTCAAACAATGTGGACTGCAAACAGTTAACGTTTTTAGCAAAGATGGGATAGGTCTACATTTTGTTATTTTTTTTCTGGAAGCTGTTTAACAAACTATAACGGACTAACATTGGAATTGGAGTTGATTCCAAGGCAAGACTTGTTTATTCATCATAACCCATCTCTATCGAAGCCATCACCAGCAACTGCGCCGATCATTGTGCTTGTGAAAATAAAAAATATTCCACCCCCGAACCTATAGCGCTACCACCAACGCTTAGATTGACCGTTAGGGTTGTTGAAATAGAGCACTAAATCACTGTGGATTCAATATGGTGGACTTCAATATGGTGGATCCATGTGAAGTGAGGGAGAGAAATGGTGATGTTTTTCTATGGTACAAGTACAGCACTCACCGTAAAGACCACATAGAAAATACAGGTGTTCCTCACTATATTCATGTCCATGTACATCTTCACAAGTAGATCAAGACAAGGCTGAAATAATACCAACAAATTAGAAATTACAAAAATGATCAATAACATCACCAACAGCTCGATGTTATGTTTAGCTATTATAAGAACTAGACTACTGTATGTATAGGAAAACCATTACTCACTTGTTTGTAAACAAAGCCATGCTGTATACAGGGAGAAAATCAATGAATTTCAGTGTTCAGTCCATACAAGTATACAGTGAATGTACAGACAGTTATAGTGTAATTTCTGTACAGCTATTACCCAGTTTTACCTTAGTAAGAACACAGGAATCTTGTCGGAGAAGAGAGCATTTACACGAGGGGGGGACATTAGAACCCCAATCTTCATACCCGTTGACCAATCCACAGCATCCCCCCTGTTCAGAAGAGTGAAATAAGACAAACGGCAAGGCAATGCACATTTAATTAAATATTTAACAGACACTTTTCAGTTTTTCTGATTTGTTGTTGTTGAGCAAAGTTAAATGTTTAATTACGTGGGTGTGGGCAGTTTCTAAAGATTAGTTTAGACCAGTTTAACTGATTATATAAAACCACATCTTGTTAGAAAATAACTTACAATGGTTTGCAATGCCGTCACTCCTGGTATCAGATATCTTCCATTTGTGTGCAATGGGATGTACACTTCACACAAGGCTTTCATCATATTTGGAACCTGTAGAAAAATATAATATTGGACACAGAATTAAATAAATACCTATGTTGTTTTTAAATGTTTGTTTAATTACATTTTTATGGACTTGAATTTGTAATTCTGTCCTACCTGTGGTGGAAGGTAGTAGGCCAGAAACCCCAGTCCAATGCATCGAAGAAAAGATCCAACTGAGTACTGCATCACCCCATGAATAAAGTAAATAATAAACATGATATATTTTGGGCAGTACACTGTACACCAGGATATACTTGACTTGGTCTTAGTTAAACGGGTCAAATAATAAAGTATTTCATTTGTTGACTATACCAATGAGATTTTGGCTTTAATAAAGGGGAAGTCTGAGATTGATCCATCGGTCTTTGGTCTTTTAAATTAACAATATGTAGCTATTTATTATTGAAGAATTTAACTTATAAAAGCCTCATGAGCTTAGTTCAACCATCTTACGGTTTTAGAGTGGTTACATTTTTCAAGCCCCATCCCTCAGTGGTTTATAAAACAGCATGTTTGAATCCCAGAGGATTTTCCCTTTAAGAACTGGACATACCGTGATCAGGAAGTTCTTGTTCTTCTTACGAGCTCCATGCAGACCCGTGATGCCGATGAGAAAGAAGACGACACCTGCTGTGAAGATAGTCCATCTGACTGGAGACAGACGCTCATCTAGGTCCTTCAACATTAACACACGACATCATTACTCTAACAAACCCATCTGACTGGAGACAGACGCTCATCTAGGTCCTTCAACATTAACACACAACATCATTACTCTAACAAACCCATCTGACTGGAGACAGACGCTCATCTAGGTCCTTCAACATTAACACACAGACATCGTTACTCTAACAAACCCATCTGACTGGAGACAGACGCTCATCTAGGTCCTTCAACATTAACACACGACATCATTACTCTAACAAACCCATCAGACTGAAGACAAATATTCATCTAGGTCCTTCAATATTAACACACAGACATCATTACTCTAACAAACCCATCAGACTGAAGACAAATATTCATCTAGGTCCTTCAACATTAACACACGACATCATTACTCTAACAAACCCATCTGACTGGAGACAGACGCTCATCTGACTCGTCTGACTGGAGACAGACACCAATCCTAGCCGGCGCCGACAGAGATGGCAGCCTCGCTTCACGTTCTCAGGAAATCATGCAGTATTTAGTTTTTTTATGTATTACTTCTTACATTGTTACCCCGGGAAATATTACGTTTTATTACATACAACCGGGAGGAACTATTGGATATAAGAGCAACGTCAACTTACCAACATTACGACCAGGAATACGACTTTCCCGAAGAGGATTCTCTGTTTGTTAACCCAGCCAGGACAATAGACTGGATAGCACCCGGCGACTCAAAACAACGGCGGCGCCGGAGAAGAGGGAAACGCGCCGGTCTTTTGGTCAAGCTACGTCGACGGGCGCATCGTGCACCTCTCCCGAGTATTTTAATCGCCAATGTACAGTCTCTTGACAACAAAGTAGACGAAATCAGATCAAGGGTTGCCTTTCAGAGAGACATCCGAGACTGCAACGTTCTTTGCTTCACGGAAACATGGCTCACTCAGGACACGTTATCGGAGTCGGTACAGCCACCTGGTTTCTCCATGCATCGCGCCGACAGAAACAAACATCTCTCTGGTAAGAAGAAGGGCGGGGGTGTATGCCTTATGATTAACGAGTCGTGGTGTGATCATAACAACATACAGGAACTCAAGTCCTTTTGTTCACCTGACATAGAATTCCTTACAATCAAATGCAGACCGCATTATCTACC
>QNTS01003729.1:23319-37983 GCA_003317085.1 Hucho hucho | reverse complement strand
GTGTGTGTATAAGGTAGTTGTTGTGAATTTGTTAGATTACTTGTTAGATACTACTGCATGGTCGGAACTAGAAGCACAAGCATTTCGCAACACTCGCATTAACATCTGCTAACCATGTGTATGTGACAAATAAAATTTGATTTGATTTGATCTAGGTCCTTCAACATTAACACACAGACATCATTACTCTAACAAACCCATCGACTGGAGACAGACACTCATGTAGGTCCTTCAACATTAATACACAGACATCATTACTCTAACAAACCCATCTGACTGGAGACAGACGCTCATCTAGGTCCTTCAACATTAACACACAGACATCATTACCCTAACAAACCCATCTGACTGGAGACAGGCACTCATCTAGGTCCTTCAACATTAACACATTGTGAAATCTAACACTTGTAGTTTGTTAGAATGCAGTTAATACAAAATGAAAATATCAGGTTAGAAAATTTTGCTTACATTTTTACTACTCCTGTAATACTTCCAAGGAGTGACAATGAAACTCAAGCCACCAATCTGAAGAAAAATACATTTAGGGAGAAAAGCTATTATAAAATATATATTCATAATATTGGACACCAATTTTAGATAAAAAAAAAAAGGATCCATTAAAGATTGATTAAAATAAATACAATATAATAACATATTTAAGTGTTGCATTACCACTTGTAGGATTGTGAAGAAAAGCAGCCAGCCTCTAACGGAGCAGGAACAACACATGTTGCAGCTCTGGTTTCACCTCTGGCTCGCTGAGAGAATGTGCACTGAAAGAAGAACTCTGGATTTTATGTCATTTCCTGTAACTGACAAGTGTCTTGACAGTGATTTTACAGAGTCCCTCAGACATCAGGTTGGTATTCATTGGTGCACATCATAGAAAAAAACAAGTGTTTCTTATTGGACAGGTTTAGTTAGTCCCTCCCAGTTTGTTAGCTGTCTTCAGATTGGTGTCTAACGAATACAACCCAGGACTTTTACTGGTTCATAAGGTTGTGTTGTAGTTCATGACCCCACGTAGACATACACAATACAGATGGATTCTATACAGGTGACATGGGTAGTACTGAGGAATCAACACAATGTAAAAAAAGGAGCTGGGCCCATATTCATAAAGCCTTTGAGTAGGAGTGCTGATCTAGGATCAGACCCCCCAACCATCCCTGTAATCTGAACTATTACAAAACTGAACCTAGATCAGCCCTCCTACTCTGAGGCTTTATGTACAGTCGTGGCCAAAAGTTTTGAGAATGACACAAATATTAATTTTCAAAGTCTGCTGCCTCAGTTTGAATGATGGCAATTTGCATATACACCAGAATGTCATGAAGAGTGATCAGATGAATTGCAAAGTCCCTCTTTGCCATTCAAATTAACTGAATCCCCAAAAAACATTTCCACTGCATTTCAGCCCTGCCACAAAAGGACCATCTGACATTCTGTCAGTGATTCTCTCGTTAACACAGGTGTGAGTGTTGACGAGGACAAAGCTGGAGATCACTCTGTCATGCTGATTGAGTTCGAATAACAGACTCGAAGCTTCAAAAGGAGGGTGGTACTTGGAATCCTTGTTCTTCCTCGGTCAACCATGGTTTCCTGCAAGGAAACACGTGCCGTCATCATTGCTTTGCACAAAAGGGCATCACAGGCAAGGATATTGGTGCCAGTAAGATTGCACCTAAATCAACCATTTATCGGATCATCAAGAACTTCAATGAAAGCGGTTCAATTGTTGTGAAGAAGGCTTCAGGGCGCCCAAGAAAGTCCAGCAAGCACCAGTACAGTCTCCTAAAGTTGATTTAGCTGCGGGATCGGGGAACCACCAGTACAGAGCTTGCTCAGGAATAGCAGCAGGCAGGTGTGAGTGCATCTGCACGCACAGGGAGGCAAAGACTTTTGGAAGATGGCCTGGTGTCAAGAAGGGCAGCAAAGTAGCCACTTCTGTCCAGGAAAAACATCAGGGACAGACTGATATTCTGCAAAAGGTACAGGGATTGGACTGCTGAGGACTGGGGTAAAGTCATTTTCTCTGATGAATCCCCTTTCCAATTGTTTGGGGCATCCGGAAAAAAGCTTGTCCGGCGAAGACAAGGTGAGCGCTACCATCAGTCCTGTGTCATGCCAACAGTAAAGCATCCTGAGACCATTCATGTGTGGGGTTGCTTCTTAGCCAAGGGAGTGGGCTCACTCACAATTTTGCCTAAGAACACAGCCATGAATAAAGAATGGTACCAACACATCCTCCGAGAGCAACTTCTCCCAACCATCCAGGAACAGTTTGGTGATGAACAATGCCTTTTTCAGCATGTTTGAGCACCTTGCCATAAGGCAAAAGTGATAACTAAGTGGCTCGGGGAACAAAACATTGATATTTTGAGTTCATGGCCAGGAAAATCCCCAGACCTTAATCCCATTGAGAACGTGTGGTCAATCCTCAAGGAGGTGGGTGGACAAACAAATTCTGACAAACTCCAAGCATTGATTATGCAAGAATGGGCTGCCATCAGTCAGGATGTGGCCCAGAAGTTAATTGACAGCATGCCAGAGCGGATTGCAGAGGTCTTGAAAAAGAAGGGTCAACACTGCAAATATTGACTCTTTGCATCAACTTCATATAGTTGTCAATAAAACCTTTGACACATATGAAATGCTTGTAATTATACTTCAGTATTCCATAGTAACATCTGACAAATATCTAAAGACTCTGAAGCAGCAAACTGTGTAAATTAATAATTGTGTCATTCAAAACTTTTGGCCACGACTGTATATGGGACCTGATTTCTTAATTAGTCAGAGCTGGATAATATAGTGTTACAGTAATGAGTCAGAGCTGTTATTTGAAGACGGGAAGGAAATTAGGTAACCAAGTGAATTACTACTTCTTTATTTCTGATGTGCCTCAAAAAGGGAACAGCCAAAGACATTGGTCACAGGGCTTGAACAGAAGACATTCTGACATGTACGGAAATTATACAACTCAAATATATATACACAGCGTAATCAATATTACCGTCAGACTTTAATATCCATAAGATGATAGCAATAAAACAGGAACATTTTAGCATGAATACAAAGTTCAGTGTAAGGACAGCGAAGCCCCCCTACTTCAGAGAGAGAAACGTAGAACAGTAGACAGAGCTCAATTAAAAAAAAATATATACAAATTCATGTTCAATGAGATATGGATCAATCAACTTCACAAGTGAAGAAACTGCCATAATTTATCAAAGATCTGAAACCCAAATCAGAGCATCAATTTATGCAGGTATACGATCTAGAACCACATGATGCAATGCGGTCCATTGTGATGTTCAGCAGGTTGGGGGTCCATTCCATTTCAAGTCTAGTCAATTCACAAAGCAAACCTAATTCCATTCCAAATGTTCCTCATTGAAGAGAATTGGAATTTCAGTGTACTTCCTGAATTGACTGGATTTGAACCCCAACGTTCAGTATAAAGTACATGGTGCGTGCATGCTGTATGGGATATGTCAAAGCCACCTTTTGATCAAGTCATGATTGGGGTCAATTTGAATTGAAGTCAATCAATTGAGGAAGTGAAATGTATTTAAAATGGTAGTGTAAAAACTTGTACTAAATAACTTCTCAGTTTGAGAAATCATTGAAAATATATCCTGTTTTAAAATTATTGGATTAGAGTTTCAGTTGACTTCCTGAATTGATTCCTTCCAATTCAAATTGACCACAACCCTAGATCAAGTGTATCACGTGTTGCTGCATTAGGCAGCGTTGGCGTCCCTCTTCCCAATCTGGCAGTACATGGTCATGGCGAAGGCCATTCCAAAGAGCTGAAACACAAAACAAAAGAAGTTACGTCACAACCCATTAACTACCAGGCTATTGCCCAGTCCCACATCGGTTTGTGGTGTCTAGCCTTGTTCCAGATCCGTTTGTACAGTATTGACAACGGGTTGTTAATTGGCAATGACAACAGCCATCGGCGTTGCCAAGAAGGTGCCAACAGATCTGGGACCAGGATACATTCACTAAGCATTGAACAGTGACCGAGTGAATTGCACATATCCATCGTAATGCCAATGACAACAGCAATAAAGTAAGAGTTAGTGAAGATGAAACAGACCAGTACTGAACAGTGACCAGAACAATAAAAATATTCCATTTCTATGACCGGTACAGTGCATAATAGAATGTATTAACAGCGGCTTTGTTATACAAATTGAACTTTTGGATTCTTACCATCAAGACTGCAATACCGAACGCAATCCCCAGCGCGATGATTGCGTGCTTCTCCATGAAGGAAGTCACAAACTTGACACAAGGCTGCAGAGGACAAAGCAAACAATGAACACTAGTGAACACCAGGTCAATTTATTGTACGAAGACGCTACTTTGAGGCTCATGGTTGTATCATCCTGGAACCCTCTATGGTTTCATGTGGCAGTAGATCAGTTCCCTGTACAGGTTCTGTTTATTGTAGTGCAGCGGTAATGTAGGTTTATTGATGTTTCCTTTATACCAAGTAAAGCCATCTTCCTTGAAGTGTTTTCTAAATAGTATTTTATTAATAATAAGTGATTCTCTGCTTACCGTTGAGTACACTTGGCGTCCATCTGCACTTTTGCACACCTGAGAGCTGTCAACGCAGTTACAAGAGCTGGGGACAGTGGAGCCCCAGTCAGAGGGTCCGTTGATCAGTCCACAGCACTTTGCCTGAAAAATAAAGGAGTTAGCCCTCCGTCTCACCAACACTGGGGTTGTGTTCAGTAAAGGCACACTGTCATTTTCCCATTGTAGTGAAATGTTTTGCAATCTGTTCAGGTAACAGCCCATCTAACGATTTCAAAAAGTTACTCCATTTGTTGACAAAATGATCCAATAACATTCGTAGCCGATTGAATTAGAACAATTCATCTGGATCCAACTAAACACACCAATAATTATTCACAAATTCAAGACAGGACCATCAATGACATGTGTCCCAAATTGCACCCTATTCCCTTTGTAGTGCACTACTTTGGACCAAAGCCCTACGGGTCCTGCTCAAAAGTAGTTCATTATAGGGAATTGGTGCCATTTGTGGTGCATCCTATGTCCAGGTGATTCATCTCGGGACCTCCCATAGAGATGGATAGAAGACTCTAGTGGCCAAAAGCCTGTATTAGCATGGGTAGCACAATTGAGGACTCCATTTTGAATTAGGGTGATCCCTCCTGATGGCCCTGTTGGAGTCATATCCAACCGGATCATCAGGAGAGATCAGCCAATGAATTTTACTTGCGAGGAAGAGGTGCACTACTTCAAAAGGGCGTGTACCTCAACAGCGTTGCCCGTGTGTTCAGACACCATAATTGGACTTAGATATTCTTTATATGTCATTCTCTATGGTACCTCCACTTCCAGTTTCTGCATGTCTGTCTGAACTTCAGGCTTCTGGTCCCTCAGTGGTAGCAACTTCCCCAGACTCTCATTCACCCACACCTGAGACTGGAAGAGGCAATTTACAGTCATTGAACAGTAGTGGAGTCACAAACACAAAGCAGGTGTAGATAGCATGTTTTATTACCACATATTCAGGAAGTGTCAAGGTACTGACAGTATACAAGGGACTTAAAACAGTAGGAATTCAATTGTCCCCACAACAGGTACCATAGCGGTTAAGAGTGTTGGGCCAGTAACAGAATGGTCGATGGTTCGACTCCCCGAGCCGACTAGGTGAAAAAAAAACTGTCAATGTGCCTTTGCGCAAGGCACCTTAACCCTAATTGCTCCTGTAAGTCGCCCTGGATAAGAGTGTCTCCAAAATGAATACACATACAAATCTGATCGCGCCAAGTGTGTCATCATGGGTGATGACGTCCTCCTTCCCTTCACTAACAGTGGGTGTGTGAGACATCCCACTGGGCACAGACTTAAATTCCACGTTGGTTCAATGTAATTTCATTGACATGTGGAAACAACGTTGATTCAACCAGTGAGGGTTTCCTCCTTACCTTCTTCTCTCCGACAGCTCCCAGGATTCCGGCGATCAACAGGAGGATGAAGATGAGGAGCAGCCCGATGAAGAACTGAAACAAAACAACCGCTCACATGACATGCCCACCACATGTTATTTGTCCAGGAAGTCCCATTGAGGCCAGGGAACAGTTATCTGGATTTAACATAGATTTAAAAAAAGTATTTGGTTTTTCAAAATGATAGTGATTTTTCATATAAAGATTTGGTAAACCAATATCACCTTTAAAAAAATTCAAATAAATCAGGATTCAAATGTAGTGACGAGGCTATTTGATACCGTTTTATGTTTTGAATTGAAAATGGAGTAAATAGATTCCCCACCCATTAATACGGCATAATGGCAAAGCACATTTTTTGAAAGACATTTGCACATTTATTGAAAATGAAATAGAGAAATCACATTTACACAAGTATTCACCTCCCTCCCTCGTGTATACTTTCTGAAGGCACTGTATAAGGGATTTGCAGGCTCCATTTTAAAATTTGACTTATTGTAATTAATGTAGTTTACTCATCTCTGTGTCCCTATAATAGTGAAGTAGTACCCCAAGCTGTCCTTTAGATGGCGAGGTGTAGGCCAGTTCAAAGCACTGAAAATCTGGATTCTGTGATCTTGATATTTTGGCATCTGGATCAAAAAAAAATTGCTCAAAAACAGCCAGATGGATCTGATCCTGGATAGTAACAAAGACTCTTACAGAATCTGGATCATTCTGATCCAGATTAAAAATGGTGAAAACTGGCCACAGAAGTCTTTTCCCATGGGTGACCTGGGAAACCATTAGATTGACCAAAAGCCTTACCATCTCATACTTGTAATGGTCTCTTGCAAATGAGATGCCATCTAACATGTATAAAAAGGTTAAATAAATGAGTGTGTAGGTAGTGCCTTTACTTTTCCCACATTGTTACATTGAGCATTTTATTTAATCTACACACAACACCGCATAATGATAAAGCAAAAACCGGTTTAGAATGTTTGCTTGTTTAAAAAATATACAAATCTTATTTAGACATGTATTCAGACCCTTGGCTAGGAGACTCAAAATTGAGCTCAGGTGCATCCTGTTTCCATTGATCATCCTTGAGATGTTCCTACAACTTGGAGTCCACCTATGGTAAATTCAATTGATTGGACATGATTTGGAAAGGAACACACCTGTCTATACAATGTCACAATGTTGACAGTGCATGTCAGAGCAAAAACCAATCCATGAGGTTGTCCTTATAGCACCGATACGGGATTGTGTCAAGGCACAGATATGGGGAAGGATAGCCAAAAAAAATTGTGTGGCATTGAACAGTGGAGTCCATCATTCTTAAATGGAAGACATTTGGAACCACCAAGACTCAACCTAGAGCTGGCCTCCCGGCCAACCTGAGCAATTGGGGAGGGGCCTTGGTCAGTGAGGTGACCAAGAACCCAATGGTCACTCTGACAGAGCTCTAGAGTTCCTCTGGAGATGGGAGAACCTTCCAGAATGACAATCTTTGGAGCACTCCACCAATCAGGTCTTTATGGTAGTGGCCAGATGGAGGCCACTCCTCAGTAAAAAGCACATGACAGCCCGCTTGGAGTTTGCTGGAATGCATCTAAAGGACTCGGACCATGAGAAAATATATTGTCTCATGAAACCAAGCTTGACCACATTGGCCTGAATGCCAAGCGTCACATCTTGAGGAAATCTGGCACCATCCCGACGTTGAGGCGTGGTGGTGGCAGCAGCATCATGATGTGGGGATGTTTTTCAGTTGCAGGGACACTAGTTCGGATTGAGGGAAAGATTAATGGAGCAAAGTACAGAGCGATCCTTGATGAAAACTGGCTCCAGAGCACTCCGAACCTCAGACTTGGGCAAAGGTTCACCTTCCAACAGGACAACGACCCTAAGCACACAGCCAAGACAACGCAGGAGTGGCTTCCGGACAAGTCTCTGAATGTCCTTGAGTGGCCCAGCCAGAGCCCGGACTTGAACCCAATAAAACATCTCTGGAGAGACCTGAAAATAGCTGTGCAGCGACGCTCCCCATTCAACCGGACAGATCTTGCGGGGATCTGCAGAGAAGAATGGGATAAACTCTCCAAATACAGGTGTGCCAAGCTTGTTGCATCATACCCAACAAGACTCAAGTTTGTAATCACTGCCAAAGGTGTTCAACAAAGTACTGCATAAAGGGTCTGAAGACTTATGTAAATGTCTTCTCTTTTTTTTACATTTACAAAAACCTGTTTTTGCTTTGTCATTATGGGGTATTGTGTGTTGATTGATGAGGGGGGAAAAGTTAATCTATTTTTGAATAAGGCTGTAACATGAAATGTGGAAAAAGTCAAGAGGTCTGAATACTTTCCGAATGCACTGTATATGAAGAGCCTGGTTTGGTTAGATCTTAGAACCACTTCAGTGGTTGGCTATTGGGACAGCATTATCCTATGCAGTGTACAATAATGTAGCATTTTAAAATGTTAAATGTGAGGGTTGGCCATTGTAAGGGAGTGTGTGTGTGTGTGTGTCCCCTCACCAGAATGAGCATACAGCGGTTTTCCTTAATGGCTCCACAGCAGCCCAGGAAGCCCAGGACCATGATGATGACGCCAACAGCTATCAACAGGTCTATGAAGGGCACGGCCTCATCCATTATCTGAGGGAGGGGGACCGACCGTTACAGGTAGACATGTGCTAAATAGGTTTATATGACTGGATACATTAGTCTCAAGGTGATGGGTATACATTTGCAATTGTTACTGTGTAGAGGGCTTTTGATGGTGTTGGCATTAATTTAGCGTCACACTGGACATTTCCTTACCACGTTTCCATTCTTGCTCACTTTGAGGTAGATGGAGACACCAAGAATGATGCAACCACTGATCTGGAAAACAAAATGAGATGAAATGAGCGCTTTATCTAGAGTCAACTTTAGAAAGGTGTGCATTTCAATGTCACTGGGATTAAATGAACGGGTCTTGTTGCATACCAACTCAACTTGAACGTGGATTCATGTCAAAGAAGAACAAAAACACACTAGCGCAATCTGGTGGCAACTCTTGGAACTACAGTTGAACCACCTCCACAATGGAGATAAAGCATTATCCAGCCCCAACATGAGGATATCTTTCCTGTGTTAACACTGGACTCTAGACCACATGGGAGAACCTCAAGGGCATCGCCTTGATTCCTCAGATCCCCTCCTCACCTCTTAAATCTAGAGGGGAGAGGATGTGAGGAATCCAGGAAATTAAATAGAGATTCTCCCATGGTCTAAGAACTGATAGTGACAGGTTACACATTGAATATTTGATTGAAAAAAAAAATTGCCGGTCAACCCAACAACTCCAGTAACTTGAAGCCATCGATGAATGATTTGTTTGAAAGCATTCCATACACATTATGGGCCTGTGGACATGTAGACATCTGGTTAAATGGCAAGGCTATAAGAATGAACGCTCATTATTTAGAGAGATTACAACGTATACCCAAATGTTTTATGTTGAAGACGTTCTGTGATGACTGGACCATGAATTTGATGATTATTTTGGCTTTCAAACAGTTGAAAGATTCCCTTCAAGATAAAAAAATAAATAAATGGATTCTGATTGAGAAACTCCAAATGAGTCCCCAGATCCACACAGCCCCCCCCCCCATGTGGCCTGGAGTGGCATGCCCATATCCACACAGCCCCCCCATGTGGCATGCCCAGATCCACACAGGTCATTCGGTGGCCTGGAGTGGCATGCCCATGCAGTAAAGGTTGTGACATCATGACTTGCATCTAGTCATGCCACACCCGTGCATCCAGTGACTCAAACACAGAAACCAGAAAAAACCTCACAGCACTTGAGCTAAATGCAATGAGGGCTGTTTCCAAAGTAAACATTGGGGTAGTCTTCGACAAGAGAGCTATTATAAAGTGTAATTTCAGCAAACAATGCCAACTTTTGTTCTTAAGCCAGGGATACTTTAAAATGAGCTTCTACGCACTGTCAATATATTACACTATAACCCAGGTACAGTCATCTCTGGTTAATATATTAGACTATAGCCTAGGTCCGGTCATCTGGTCAAATACGTGGAGTGGTAAGACTTAACTGAACAGTTACATCCCTCTGTTATAGGAATTAGATTTCCGGGACGTGTAAATAGACCACATTACAAATAATAGAAAGCAGGGCGGGTATCATTTCCCCCTAATGCTTTTCCTATCAGATTGCTGCTAAGCAACTCAAGACAAAACAAGCTCACAAATCTTGTTTTCTTCTTGAGATAAAGAAGACCTGGTCACTTTGCAAAGACTGGACAGACAGCAAACACAAGTCTTTGACAAAGAACAGGTTGTGAGCAGATCCTCCCTAGAGACTGGTCTGGTCATTCTGTGGCCCTGACATCGTCCCAAATGGTATCGGATTACCTATTGGCCTAGAGGAGTGTGCTTCAAATCAAGATCAAGGAGTTAGCCAGTTAACTGGCCTGAATATCATCCTAACTGGAATCTGATTAGAGATACGCATGGTTTAATTGCCTCAACCACACATCTAGGTTTAGCTTTCTCAATGTTCAATAAACCAGAAAATATCTTATTTATGGTTGTTTCTCAAAGTTAGCTGGCTCATTGATCCTGCTTTGTAGTATACCCCTCTGGTCAACAGTAGTGCACTATAGGGAATCCTAGGGTTCCATTTGGGACACCTAATAGTAATTGCACCTGTCCACATTGGGGAGGTGACACCTTATACCTCAGACTGAATGCCCTTTGTTTGTAAACCAACAACAAAACGTACTTGGCCAAGCGTTCAGTCGTTGCAGTGAGGCAACATTGGCTGCCTAAAAATGATAGAAAATGGCACGAGTCTAAACCATAGACTACAGTTATGTCTAGATACATGACTAGTGAGTGCTATGCTAGGAACACTGAGCAACAAGTCTTCCCATTCTAGAACTGCACAAGTGTTCCATTTTAGAACACGCTTCTGAAATTCACATAGTTCAATTCCAGCAACATTTCCTACAATTCCAGCAACATTTCCTACATCAGTCATATATAAGTTGGAGTTCAAACCACACACTAAACACCACTCTGCCGGGAGACATTTAGCCAGATATCTGGATTGCATTCATTACGCACCAAATGGAAGAAAACTGACCGAATCAGGGAGGGGGTAGAGGCTTGTCCATTGAGAAAACACTCACTTTATTTTTCACGTTGCAAAAAATGTAGCTATGGAGTGCACTAATGAATACAACCCTGCTTTAACTGTGGGAACTGGGAAGGCTTGTTAAGCTATCGTCGCAAAGACACCTTTCAGATTCACCCGAGAGAAGGAGTTCTCCTTCCCAGTCACCCGAGAGTGAGAAAACCAGTTAGGCCAGTACTGGCACATTGTAGAATAATGACTAAGTGACTAAGTGACACTTGCATCATTTCCTTCTATCCAACAACTAAGGGTCAGAGAGAGTAGTCTAGCCCAGTCCTCCCCTACCACTAGTTTCATAAGTTAATGAGACCAGGGCCAAACAGATTAATATGGGACTGTACTGAAACCATGCCCTCAGGCCTAATGCAAATACATAGTGCTGTAACCTGCAAGTTTCTACAGTACTGCAACGCTCCAACCTGTTATGCTGCATTACAGTGCTGTACTGTACCCACTACAGGTTAGCACCTCTTCACCCCATAACAAAAGAGTGTTTAGCTAATAAGAACACATGACTTTAATACACTACCCCATCTAGAAACCACTCCTAGGCTACTGAACATAGATATGTACAGGACATTCCAGAGAAAGAATAGTATAACAAATGATAATAGCTCTGTACTTGACAGAACTGTATATTTTATTTATTCCTTCGAGTTGCTCCATCTTTCCATCTGACCACCTAGGTGGAGTCTTGCTTAGGCTCTATATCTACCCAATCTTTTAGAGCTCCACTAAATACCTAGGGGGGCGGGAGACAGGCTGCTTCAGAGATGACAGAATTAGAACTCGTTTTTGGTTTGTTTAAGGTTCCATAAACAGACGCAAAAAGTCCTGGCAGCAGGCTAAGGGCAGATAAACAGGAGGCATTACACTTACAGTGGTATTTCCCACATCAACAGTAGAAGAATATTGTATGTCCCATGTTTCTTGTCAAGGCCATGGTTGGGAGACTAGTTTAAGAAGTTGTAAAACGTACAGAGAAACAAACCAAGGGAGTTGTGAATGGCTATACGTTGTTTTTTTCTACACACAGATTAAATCACCATGTCGTGTCTTCCAAAAAAATCTACTTGTAAAAAGTCAGGACAGAGAACAGTGAGAAAGTGATTCATGTTATTATTCTTTGAAGGGTTTAGATCTGACAAGTGCATCTACACATTAGCCTGCTATGACCTGGCTGTGACCTCCCTCTGGTCGGGCTGAGAGTGGCGAGATGGAATTCTCATTGATTTGATAATGTCTTTATAAAGATGGAAAAAGCCAGTGTGGATCTTTGGAACAGAAACCGTACGAAGCAGGGAGTGGTCAGAGTTATTTTGTCTTCAAGGCTTAATGAAAGTTAGTCATGTGATGTTCACACATTGTTTCCATAGACATTTGAATGTCATCTCATTTCCATAGCAGACATGTAAATAGTAATCAATTTAAAAGCTATGTGTACTAGGCTACTAGTTGAGCACTAAACACACACACACACACACACACACACACACACACACACACACACACACGATTAAAAACCTACATCAAACCAATCGAGGACACTATAGTTAAAGTAAAACATTCAGGTTAATAGGACTCACCCAGAACAGTAGATTGAAGAGGAAGAGCAAGTACTTGATACACTTATTCACAGCCATCTTTTAACCTTCCAACAGCCAGGCAAGACGTGATGTGACAGCCCAATGTTAAGTTAACCCCTATTCCTCTGTTCCAGACCCACCCTGGTGTTGCCCGTGTGTGAGAGGGTTCTTTCAGCCTGTATTTAAAAGGTGTGGCTACTGACTACTCAGTCCAGTCCAGGCACCAACAGTCTCCTACCAGTCCCCTCCCTCTAGCCCGTATTTAAAAGCTGTGGGTGTGGTTACGGACTACTCAGTCCAGTCACCAACAGTCTCCTACATACAAACCCCAGAGCAAACACCCTCCTCTGTTTGTAGTTAAATAAAGTTAGACTAGTTCAAGCAGTTCTGAACCTAGCTTGAGAGGCACAATTTACTCAGAGCACAAGGTGAAACAGTGGCAGACTGACCGCCAAAACAGACTATGCAAACTACAACGACACCAGCTATATCCTGGGCAAATAGTTTGGATCATGCCCTGAAGATGCTTTCTGTATGCACCTGCCTTTCTGAAGAACAATAGTCTAGTTTCCTTCATTAGATTGATTGGAAAGTCCTGGTGTAAGGGCTTGATTTGGCAAAGGGATGAATTCCAAATCAACCTCTAGCACCTAGGCCAGGAGTGTCCAACTCATTCCATGGAGGTCCTTGTGTCTGCTGGTTTTTGTTTTTTCCTTTCAATTAAGACCTAGACAACCAGGTGAGAGGAGTTCCTTACTAATTAGTGACCTTAATTCATCAATCATGTACAAGAGAGGAGCGAAGACCCTCTGCCCTCTGTGGAATGAGTTTGACACTTGACCTAGGCTCTCTTGGATATTTTAAATGATCAGATAGGTGAAGGCAATAATATGTTAATTGCTTCACCTTGCCTTCTGATAGGCTGGGTTGAGTTTTCACCATTTTGCATACACCTTTCCAATCACTGCAGATCTACAGGAGTGGCAAGGCAGAGAGAGTAGGAGATAGTGTTAGGTTTGGAATTCAGCCCACCTCTCAAAGTCCTCTACTGGCTCGTTCATCAGTGTAATCAGCCAGTAACAATTATCATCTGAGTCCAATTATCTAATTACGCCTACTGCCAATGAACTATGTTATCAAGGTTAACAAGCAGTACCTACTGCCAATGACCTACATTACCAAGGCTAACAAGCTGTACCTACTGCCAATGAACTACATTATCAAGGTTAACAAGCTGTACCTACTGCCAGTGAACTACTACATTATCAAGGCTAACAAGCTGTACCTACTGCCAATGAACTACATTATCAAGGTTAACAAGCTGTACCTACTGCCAATGAACTACATTATCAAGTTTAACAAGCTGTACCTACTGCCAGTGAACTACTACATTATCAAGGATAACAAGCTGTACCTACTGCCAATGAACTACATTATCAAGGTTAACAAGCTGTACCTACTGCAAATGAACTACATTATCAAGGCTAACAAGCTGTACCTACTGCCAATGAACTACATTATCACGGCTAACAAGCTGTACCTACTGCCAATTACCTACATTATCAAGGTTAACAAGCTGTACCTACTGCTAATGAACTACATTATCAAGGCTAACAAGCTGTACCTACTGCTAATGAACTACATTATCAAGGCTAACAAGCTGTACCTACTGCCAATGAACTACATTATCAAGGCTAACAAGCTGTACCTACTGCCAATGACCTACATTATCAAGGTTAACAAGCTGTACCTACTGCCAATGAACTACATTATCAAGGTTAACAAGCTGTACCTACTGCCAATAAACTACATTATCAAGGTTAACAAGCTGTACCTACTGCCTATGAACTACATTAACAAGGCTAACAAGCTGTACCTACTGCCAAT
>QNTS01003729.1:5862-16269 GCA_003317085.1 Hucho hucho | reverse complement strand
GTTATAGACTGTATATGGACTTTTATATGGTGTTATAGACTGTATATGGACTTTTATATGGTGTTATAGACTGTATATGGACTTTTATATGGCGTTATAGACTGTATATGGACTTTTATATGGTGTTATAGACTGTATATGGACTTTTATATGGTGTTATAGACTGTATATGGACTTTTATATGGTGTTATAGACTGTATATGGACTTTTATATGGTGTTATAGACTGTGCGTGTTGTGTATTCCATGTGTAACTCTGTGTTGTTTGTATCGCACTGCTGTGCTTTATCTTGGCCAGGTCATAGTTGTAAATGTGAACTTTTTCCCAACTGGCCAACCTGGTTAAATAAAGGTTAAATAATAACAAAACATATGGATCAACCAAAAGGCAGGGATCCACTTTCTCCCAAAATGTCACTCCCACCAGGGTGAATCATCCTTTGCATGACCATCGGGGCGAGGCTCGGACCCGGAGGTCTTCACCACACCTGCCACCAGGTGATTCATCCTCACTCTCGTCAGCTTACATTTCAGGGACAGCAGAATATGGTTCGTAATTGGCGCCATTCTTCCTCAACACACAAGGCACACGGCTCTTCTTCTTCTACCTCGCTGCCCATAACCGCGTCTCTCCGTTCATCACGCTCTTGTCACGTCTTTATCCGGTGTATTGCTTCCAACTGCTGTTCTTTAGCCCAATTTACACTGAAAAAATATATAAACTCAATATGGAAAGTGTTGGTCCCATGTTTCATGAGATAATTTCTCAAAAATGTTGTGCACAAATTTGTTTACATCCCTGTTAGTGAGCATTTTTCCTTTGCCAAGATAACCAATCCACTTCACAGGTGTGGCATATCAAGAAGCTGATTAAACAGCATGATCATTACACAGGTGCACCTTATGCTGGGGACAATAAACGGACACTTTAAAATGTGCAGTTTTGTCAGACAACACAATGCCACAGATGTATCAAGTTTTGAGGGAGCGGGCAATTGCCATGCTTACTGCAATAATGTCCACCAGAGCTGTTGCAAGAGAATTGAATGTTAGTTTCTCTACCATAAGCCACCTCCAACATCTTTTTAGAGACTTTGGCAGCACGTCCAACCGGCCTTACAACCACAGACCACGTGAACATCATTATGTGGGCGAGCGGTTTGCTGATGTCAACTTTGTGAACAGAGTGCCCCATGGTAGGGGTGGTGTTATGGTATGGGCAGGCGTAAGCTATGGACAATGAACACAATTGCATTTTATCGATGGCAATTTGAATGCACAGAGATATCGTGACGAGATCCTGAGGTCCATTGTCGTGCCATTCATCTACCGGCATCACCTCATGTTTCAGCATTATAATGCACGGCCCCATGTCACAATGATCTGTACACAATTCCTGGAAGCTGAAAACGTCCCAGTTCTTCCATGGCCTGAATACTCACCAGACATGTCACCCATTGAGCATGTTTGGGATGCTCTGGATCGACGTGTATGTCAGCTTGTTCCAGTTCCCGCCAATATCCAGCAACTTCACACAGCCATTGTAGAGGAGTTGGACAACATTCCACAGGCCACAATCAACAGCCTGGTCAACTCCATGCAAAGGAGTTGTGTCGCGCTGCATGAGGCAAATGGTGATCACGCCCCTACCTTTTTTGTAAGGTATCTGTGGCCAACAGATGCATATCTGTATTCCCAGTCATGTTAAATCCATAGATAAGGGCCTAATGAATTTATTTCAATTGACTGATTTCCATATATGAACTGTAACTCTTGTTGCATGTATATATGAACTGTAATTGTTGCATGTTGCGTTTATATTTTTGTTCAGTGTACAAGTCTGGCTATCTCTGGCCTCTACTGGCTATCTCTGGCCTCTCCTGGCTAGCTCTGGCCTCTCTTCTATCGTTACACCTTTTTGGCCCTTGCAATGCCTTGAAGTGTGAACTATCCTCTACTGCAACCCTCCCCAAAATGTATGTGATTCCGTGGAGCTGTGTGCGTAGGCGTGCAGTAGGCCACTCCCAAAACAATGCTTAGTGTGGTGTAGTATTGTACACAAACTGAATGGTTGTAGCAGGTAGCTCCACTATACCACACCTGGTGGGGGAATGTTTCTCTCTCTCTCTCTCTCTCTCTCTCTCTCTCTCTCTCTCTCTCTCTCTCTCTCTCTCTCTCTCTCTCTCTCTCTCTCTCTCTCTCTCTCTCTCTCTCTAGGTTGAGTACGACTCAGGGTTTGTCTGGAGGATTCTGTTTGATTTACATTCATTAGTGTAGGTTCAAGGCAGAGAGAATGACTCAATACTTCCATAAAGGAGAGGTGAATCTCAGAATAAAAGCGGGTCTGAGAAAAAGCAAACACTCCTAAATGAAAACTAGATGGTGAATGAAACAGAGGTAATTCTAATAGCCTATTATAATAGTTGTTTGTTAACTCACACATTACACAAGCTTTTAAGTCATTGTAGTCCTGTTGCTAGGCTTCTATCACTAGGCATATGCGCCTAGCACAAATTCAGACGCATTCATTGTTTGAATTGTGTGAATTGGGTGAATTGTTTGAATTGTTTGAATTTGGTGAATTGTGTGAATTGTTTAAATTGTGTGAATTGTTTTGAATTGTTTGAATTGGGTGAATTATTTTGAATTGTTTGAATTGGGTGAATTGTTTGAATTGTTTGAATTGGGTGAATTGTTTGAATTGTTTGCTCTTTGTTAAATGTTTCTCAATCCAAACAACTTAAAAAGTATATATGTTTATCAATTCCCTGCTTAATATATCACCATGAATGAATTTACTGTGATTCACCATCACATTTCCCAGTTAATGTTTAGTTACATTTGTAGCCTATTGTCTGTTCATTCATGAAATATGTTTTCACGTTATTTTACCGTTCTCATTCTTGGAGTGGAAACATTGTTTGCAGAGCTCAAACAACATGACACTTGTGAGTAAAACTTTTTGGTTAATTAATTTCAGAGTTTTTTGGGGGGCCAATTTCCCCAATGTCTTGTTTAGAGCGCTCAGTGTGTGCATATGTTTGGTTTCTCCATCCTTTTGAATGTTACCGTGAGCGCGCCTATAAATACGTGGCCAAATGTGAGTAGGCCTAAATCTACTGCGAGTTGAAAGAAAACGATGAGTGTTTAATTTATGAACTGTGATGAAACAGTAGCTATAAAAAGTAATTGAGTAGGCTGCATAGATTTCATGACTAGAACATCAAAAGACAAAAACAGTCTTTTTTTTAAAGTTTGTAAATTGAGGTTTGCTGTCGTAAACACATTTTGGATTTTGTGAGCAGAAGCGAACCTATCCAGTAGTGATGCAAAGCTCCTTTATGCTCATGGAACAAGAGAGGATGTGGTTTTTGGTGTGCCAATAAGAAGTATAGGCTCCCCTCAATGAATGCTGTTTTTTTGTTGTTCTGCCCAATGCGTTCGCCATTTAGCCAAGCCTATCAATAAAGGTGTTTGACTCGTGAAACTGCTTTGAAATGAATCTTAATCACCAAATCTTTAGTGAAAGCAGCAAAACATCCCTTTATATCTATACATTGTGTACACACATGCTGCAGGAAGTAGGGGTGCTGCAGCAACCCCTGAAAATATATATATAATTTTGTGAAAAAAAATATTGTTTCACAAAAGTAGTGCACTGGACCTTTACTAGTATTAGCAGACCGTTATACTGTAGATGTCAGTAGTGTGGGCAAACTATCAAGGCACAAGGCGAGACCCAAATGCAGACACAGGAGGCAGATGGTTGGGGTCTTACAATGTTTATTAATCCAAAGCAGTAGGCAAGAGAATGGTCTTGGACAGGCTAAAAAGGTCAAAACCAGATCAGAGTCCAGGAGGTACAGAGTGGCAGACAGGCTCGTGGTCAAGGCAGGCAGAATGGTCAGGCAGGTGGGTACAAAGTCCAGAAACAGGCAAGGGTCAAAACCGGGAGGACTAGAAAAAGGAGAATGCAAAAAGCAGGAGAATAGGGATAAATACACTGGGGAAAACAAGCAACGCCTGGATGGGGTGGAGACAATAACGAGGACAGGTGAAACAGATCAGGGTGTGACACAAACATTTTTTGCAGCATCTCTGCTTTGGCAAAACAAAAGGTAGCTGTATAACTACGAACAGTATCTTGCACGATTCAATAGTTGGAATTGTAAGTTGTTGTTGCCCCTGGCCCTTTCTATGCAATTGTCATTCTAATGGAATCCAGAAAGAACAAAACCCCTGTCTCAAACATTTACATCAAAAAGTGCAAAGTTGTGGGCTAAGACACAAAACATACACATCAAATTAAATAGTTGTCTTGATCAAATAACATGGAAAAACAATCACTTTTTTGTGTAGTATTCATACATTAGTGTATTGTACATAGGGCTGGTCATCTGGGTTTATACCTGTAGACTTTCCATCACCATGGAGATAAAACAATGACCAATACACTAATTGAGCACAATGAGACATCAAGTGGTTTGTGATGAGACATCAAGT
This sequence comes from Hucho hucho, assembly GCA_003317085.1. Classification (NCBI taxonomy): domain Eukaryota; kingdom Metazoa; phylum Chordata; class Actinopteri; order Salmoniformes; family Salmonidae; genus Hucho; species Hucho hucho. The sequence continues at coordinate 11,767 of QNTS01003729.1, read as the reverse complement.
GGTTTGTGATGATGTGGCTCAGTTGGTAGAGCATGGAGCTTGCACTGCCAGAGTTGTAGGTTCAATTCCCGTGGTGGACCTCTATGAAAATGTATGCATTCACTACTGTCAGTTGCTCTGGATAAGCATGTCTACTAAAATTGAAAAGGAATGAGTAGACCGTTTCAGTTTTCACATAGAAATAAGTTGCATTTGCAAAGTATTTCAAGAAACTGGAAAACATATACCAAGCAATTATTTTATATTCCACAGGTATTTTCAGATTAACTGTTTTGTACAGATAATTATCAGACTCAAGTTATGTGAACATCCATAGATTTAAATTGTTGCATATTGCGGAGAGAAAAAAACAGATTGCTTGATTTTCGATACATTTTATAAAAAAACAAACGTATTAGAATGATTCACCGTCCTGGCTTTATGACGAGAACAAAGCAACCACATATTTACCCATGGAGTATGTTCTGATTGGCCAGTGAGGGGTCAAGCTTCCAACTTATTTATTCATCAAAACTCAGCCCTTTCGCGCCACCGCCAGCTACTGCGCCCATAATTCCCGCAGTGAAAAAAGCCCAACTATTTCTGACACACCACTGGACTTATAGTGCTACCGCCAGTGCTAAGATTTAACATTGCATTAGGTTTGTTAAAATAGAGCCCAGAGGGTATTTATGTTGTCTGTTTCCAGCGAAGGCGTATATACTGTACATTTCCAAGGACTATTTGCTTGATATTTAGTTTTGTATGAGAAAACAAACAATAAAGCTAGCCCTCAGCTGTGGAATAAACTGGATCTGATGCCAAACACTTAAACCAACATAGTTAGGAACCAAACCCTGATAAGGAAACCGGCACATTGCTGACTGTTAAAAAGTATTTGTTCCACCCCCATGTCAGTCAGTGACCTTGTAATTCCAATGTGTACTGTAGAAAGCCTAGGAGTGTTGTGTTGACATCCAGAGATACTGAGCGTGTCTATACTGCATAGCCTTGTCATCATATTCCAGTTCATTATGGGAATATAAAAGTACAACAATACAGTCTAGCGTTTAACTGTATATGATAACACTGAGGGACACATCTCAATGCAAGGGATCTCTGGACCAGTCTAGAAACAACCCCTATCACCTAGCACCTAACCCCTATAACCTCTAGGCTTAGGCAACATCCTGTACAAACCGGTGCCGAGGATGAGAAATACTGCCCTAGGCTCATTTTGCGTTCTACCAGTAAGACCACATGACTGTGGCCTCGGACAAAGGTGCTTTGCACTCAGAAACAGGTGTTCAGAGTGTTCAGTAGTCCGTGTGTTGTGGAAGGATGAGACAAGGCAAATGTTCTCTCATAAATGTTTGACGTTGCAATGTAACAAAAAGGCCACTAGATGGCAGCTCTTGATAGAGCATGGGAGATAGAAGTCCCCTCTCTCTCTCTCTCTCTCTCTCTCTCTCTCTCTCTCTCTCTCTCTCTCTCTCTCTCAATTCAATTCAATTCCATTTCAATTGAAGGGCTTTATTGGCATGGGAAACATATGTTAACATCGCCAAAGCAAGTGAAGTAGATAATAAACCAAAGTGAAATAAACAGTAAAAATGAACAGTTAACATTACACTCACAAAAGTTACAAAATAATAAAGACATTTCAAATGTCCTATTATGTGCAAATAGTTAAAGTACAAAAGGAAAAATATATTTACAATGTATTTACAGTGGTGTTTGTTCTTCACTGGTTGCGCTTTTCTTGTGGCAACAGGTCACAAATCTTGCTGCTGTGATGGCACACTGTGGTATTTCACCCAGTAGATATGGGAATTTATCAAAATTGGGTTTGTTTTTGAATTCTTTGTGGATCTGTGTAATCTGAGGGAAATTATGTGTCTCTAATATGGTCATACATTTGGCAGTAGGTTTCCACCTCATTTTGTGGGCAGTGTGAACATAGCCTGTCTTCTCTTGAGAGCCAGGTCTGCCTACGGCAGCCTTTCTCAATAGCAAGGCTATGCTCACTGAGTCTGTACATAGTCAAAGCTTTCCTTAATTTTGGGTCAGTCACAGTGGTCAGGTTTTCTGCCACTGTGTACTCTCTGTTTGGGGCCAAATAGCAATCTAGTTTGCTCAGTTTTCTTTGTTAATTCTTTCCAATATGTCAAGTAATTCTCTTTTTGTTTTCTCATGATTTGGTTGGGTCTAATTGTGTTGCTGTCCTGGGGCTCTGTGGGGTGTGTTTGTGTTTGTGAACAGAGCCCCAGGACCAGCTTGCTTAGGGGTCTCTTCTCTGTAGGTAATGGCCTTTTATGTAAGGTTTGGGAATCACTTCCTTTTAGGTGGTTGTAGAATTTAACAGCTCTTTTCTGGATTTTGATCATTAACAGTTATCGGCCTAATTCTGCTCTGAATGCATTATTTGGAGTTTTACTTTGTACACAGATAATATTTTTGCAGAATTCTGCATGCAGTCTTAATTTACTTTTTGTCCCATTTTGTGAATTCATGGTGAGCGGACCCCAGACCTCCCTCTCTCTCTCTCTCTCTCTCTCTCTCTCTCTCTCTCTCTCTCTCTCTCTCTCTCTCTCTCTCTCTCTCTCTCTCTCTCTCTCTCTCTCAGAGTGAACAGGTATTCATGTTCTTTTACCCCCACATATATAGATACATGTATTTTTACTTGAGACTGATCCATGATAAGAACCTCTGTCCTAATTTGTGACTTATAACATGTTAGTTCTATCTAAATGATAACATGTTAGTTCCATGTAACTGATAACATGTTAGTGGGGAAGATGGGCGACACCTGGAGGGGGTGGAGACAAGCAAAAGGTCAGGGGAAACAGATCAGGGTGTGACAGTACAGTACCTGGTTGACTGGGGTGCCGGCGGTGAATGTCGGCGATGAGGGCCGGGTCCAAAATGTTTTTAGCGGGAACCCAGCACCTCTCCTTCGGGCCATAACCCTCCCAGTAAACCAGGTACTGGAAACCCCTGCCCCTTGGTCCAACCCTCAGGAGGCGTCTCACTGTGTACGCTGGCTGGCCATCAATGACATGGGGGGAGGGATGGCCTAGAAACAGAAGACGAGGGGCAGTCAGACATAGTTTTGACTCTAGACACAGAAAGGTAGGAAAAATACGGAGGGTACGGGGCAACAGAGGATGAACAGCAGAGGGACTAATGATCTTGGAGCGGGGGTGGTCTTGGCTTCTAGGGTTGTAGCCGCGGCACTGTAGTGGCGTGCCAGAGCCTCAGGCTTGATCTTCCTGGATACCGGTCAGCTAGAAAGATGTGTCGGCATCGAGTAATTGTCTCTGGCCCCCTCCCAGTTAGGGGGAGTGATGAGCTCTACAGCAGAGTCTCACAACTCAATCGCTGGTTGAAAACTGTTTTCTGCCCCACACAAAAGATAGAATTTGTAGATAATTGGCCCTCTTTCTGGGACTCACCCACAAACAGGACCAAGCCTGGCCTGTTGAGGAGTGACGGACTCCATCCTAGCTGGAGGGGTGCTCTCATCTTATCTACGAACATAGACAGGGCTCTAACTCCTCTAGCTTCACAATGAGATAGGGTGCAGGCCAGGCAGCAGGCTGTTAGCCAGCCTGCCAGCTTAGTGGAGTCTGCCACTAGCACAGTAAGTGTAGTCAGCTCAGCTATCTTTATTGAGACTGTGTCTGTGCCTCGACCTAGGTTTGGCAAAACTAAACATGGCGGTGTTCGCCTTAGCAATCTCACTAGAATAAAGACCTCCTCCATTGCTGCCATTATTGAAAGAGATTGTGATACCTCACATCTCAAAATGGGGCTACTTAATGTTAGATCCCTCACTTCCAAGGCAGTTCTAGTCAATGAACTAATCACTGATCATAATCTTGATGTGATTGGCCTGACTGAAACATGGCTTAAGCCTGATGAATTTATTGTGTTAAATGAGGCCTCACCTCCTGGTTACACTAGTGACCATATCCCCCGCGCATCCCGCAAAGGCGGAGGTGTTGCTAACATTTACAATAGCAAATTTCTATTTACAAAAAACAAAAAAACGACGTTTTCGTCTTTTGAGCTTCTAGTCATGAAATCTATGCAGCCTACTCAATCACTTTTTATAGCTACTGTTTACAGGCCTCCTGGGCCATATACAACGTTCCTCACTGAGTTCCCTGAATTCTTATCGGACCTTGTAGTCATGGCAGACAATATTCTAATTTTTGGTGACTTTAATATTCACATGGAAAAGTCCACAGACCCACTCCAAAAGGCTTTTGGAGCCATCATCGACTCTGTCGGTTTTGTCCAACATGTCTCCGGACCTACTCACTGCCACAGTCATACTCTGGACCTAGTTTTGTCCCGTGGAATAAATGTTGTGGATCTTAATGTTTTTCCTCATAATCCTGGACTATCGGACCACCATTTTATTACGTTTGAAATCGCAACAGATAATCTGCTCAGACCCCAACCAAGGATCATCAAAAGTCGTGCTATAAATTCTCAGACATCCCAAAGATTCCTAGATGCCCTTCCAGAATCCTTCCACCTACCCAAGGACGTCAGAGTACAAAAATCAGTTAACCACCTAACTGAGGAACTCAATGTAACCTTGCGCAATACCCTAGATGCAGTTGCACCCCTAAAAACAAAAAACATTTGCCATAAAAAACTAGCTCCCTGGTATACAGAAAATACCCGAGCTCTGAAGCAAGCTTCCAGAAAATTGGAACGGAAATGGCGCCACACCAAACTGGAAGTCTTCCGACTAGCTTGGAAAGACAGTACCATGCAGTATCGAAGAGCCCTCACTGCTGCTCGATCATCCTATTTTTCCAAGTTAATTGAGGAAAATAAGAATAATCCAAAATTTATTTTTGATACTGTCGCAAAGCTAACTAAAAAGCAGCATTCCCCAAGAGAGGATGGCTTTCACTTTAGCAGTGATTCATTCATGAACTTCTTTGAGGAAAAGATCATGATCATTAGAAAGCAAATTACGGACTCCTCTTTAAATCTGCGTATTCCTCCAAAGCTCAGTTGTCCTGAGTCCACACAACTTTGCCAGGACATAAAATCAAGAGAGACACTCAAGTTTTTTAGTACCATATCTCTTGACACATTGATGAAAATAATCATGGCCTCTAAACCTTCAAGCTGCATACTGGACCCTATTCCAACTAAACTACTGAAAGAGCTGCTTCCTGTGCTTGGCCCTCCTATGTTGAACATAATAAACAGCTCTCTATCTACCGGATGTGTACCAAACTCACTAAAAGTGGCAGTAATAAAGCCTCTCTTAAAAAAGCCAAACCTTGACCCAGAAAATATAAAAAACTATCGGCCTATATCGAATCTTCCATTCCTCTCAAAAATTTTAGAAAAAGCTGTTGCGCAGCAACTCACTGCCTTCCTGAAGACAAACAATGTATACGAAACGCTTCAGTCTGGTTTTAGACCCCACCATAGCACTGAGACTGCACTTGTGAAGGTGGTAAATGACCTTTTGATGGCGTCAGACCGAGGCTCTGCAACTGTCCTCGTGCTCCTAGACCTTAGTGCTGCTTTTGATACCATCGATCACCACATTCTTTTGGAGAGATTGGAAACCCAAATTGGTCTACATGGACAAGTTCTGGCCTGGTTTAGATCTTATCTGTCGGAAAGATATCAGTTTGTCTCTGTGGATGGTTTGTCCTCTGACAAATCAACTGTAAATTTCGGTGTTCCTCAAGGCTCTGTTTTGGGACCACTACTGTTTTCACTATATATTTTACCACTTGGTGATGTCATTCGGAAACATAATGTTAACTTTCACTGCTATGCGGATGACACACAGCTGTACATTTCGATGAAACATGGTGAAGCCCCAAAATTGCCCTCCCTGGAAGCCTGTGTTTCAGACATAAGGAAGTGGATGGCGGAAAAT